>PNEQ01124503.1:0-64109 GCA_003012365.1 Medauroidea extradentata | reverse complement strand
GGTTAGCATGGTGATCTATGGAATCAAATAAGAGAACACAATCAATCCCAAAATATTTTTTAGGAAATATTTACCTTGTAATAACCAGTTGTCGATAGGAAGAGTGGAAGCAAACACATAACAATAGTTAGAACAAACACTTTTATGTTTTAATACGCAGGTAAAAACACGATTTTGAGTAGAATTGTGGGCGTATGCCATTGCAGTACTCTTTCGTAAAATAATACAGGTCAGGAAATACGTATACGGAAAAACAAGATATAAGTAGCTGTAGTGAGATCATGCACATAAAATAAAAATATGTACATATTAAATACCACGACGGACTTAGTCAGATAAAAACTAAATTAATATAGGCCTAAGTACAGATATAACGAGAATGGAAAAAACTGAAGTAAATAATAATGACAACTGAAAAAAAACAGGGCAACATAAACAAATAGCACTATTACTGCGACGGAGACTGAACAAGTCACAAATCTGGATAACATCAGTAAGGACTATTCAGTCGAAGACAAGACGAAAGACGAAGACGACAGTAAAATTACAGGTTTCTTTGGAGGGGCTTGATTCAGGAGCTAATCTATGCTCCCGTCTTTAGGCTATCTGAAAGTGAAAAACCGGAAAAATCGGACAGTGTATGTAGACCAGACCAGTTAAAATTCACTGTATCAATTGTAAGATTATTTAAAACAAATTATCAGGTAATAACATTAAAAAATTATTATAAACAATATTGGCAGAATATAGGTCATTGATTTAGAGTATCCAGATCTATGTAATAAAATGTTTGAAACTTATTTAAGAATGTTAAATGCTGAGCTAACGTGGGAGCGAGTGTATTCGAATAAAGATATTTTCCGACTTCTTGAAAGGACTGGAGCAAAGTTGACTCAGTGATGCATACCAACCAAAAACTACCACAGCACCCCACCAGCAGTGCAAAATAAGGTGAAGTAATATTTTTTATCCACAATACGGACAGAAAAAAATTTAAACAAAGTTAGTTTCTTTTAAACAGTTTTGTTCCAGTTTTCTTGTGATGGAGAAATTGTTTTGTCTCTCAGTTATAGTTGATATATATAGGTATATGAAATGTATTTACTACATAAAATGAATTCATTGTGAGTGATGATGTAGTGTGAAATGTATCAACATTAGGCCTACATATAATATCTGTGCATAACTATTGATTATAACGTAATTTTTTTTCAACAGATATTCTTCTTTGGTCTATACAATTCAAAACATATGGAGGAAGAAAGGCGTAAACGCGCCTTGCGTTTACAAGGGATTGCAAGAAACTGGAATAAATTCTTTCAAGAACCTACCCTCAGTGAAGGAAAAATAATAAATAATTCAGCAAATGAAGAGAAGGTGACTTTGGCGGATCCTAAGCCAAATCCGCTTGAGAGCCTTCATGAAATACAACCTCCTAAGGCAGCACAACAAGATAAGTTCACATCTACAAAGGTGTCGAAAATTAACAGGTAAGTTCATTTACCATAAATTAACACAAACTCTTCAAGGTTAGTTAATATTTATAGCCCTGTATACCCAAATACGTTCGTTTCAGGCTACTACTGTGTGTCACTGGATAAAACAGTTTTGTGTCTCCCATAAATCGTTTCGTTACAAATGACCTCTTATTCGTTATTGGGCAGGAAATATTAAACAACGAAGAATTGTCAAAATAACATATAACATATTTAACATCTTTAGAATTTAAAACAACATAATTGACGACTCTCAAACGCAAATGGAGTCATACATCTTCCCATGAAATCTATAACTGTGGGATCATACTCGGATCGACACTATTTTTTTTAAAGAGGTAGAGTGACATAGGCTACGTTATATAAAGGAAAAATGTTCGGTTCCGTTCCTGTGGATAGCTGCGAAAGTGTGCTTGTTGGTTTTTCGGTTTGTCTTTTTTTCATGCAGCAACGGAGCAACGGATCGATATGATTTTTGCAGAGAGATAGTTTGTAGGCCGGAGAGTGACACAGACATATCCATAAAAAAAGTTTTTTCCTGTGGGATTGTTTTGGAGCGTAATTATTGAATAATCTTTTCATGTGAAAAACGTTGAACGGATTTTGAGGGTGTGGTCTTGAAATAAGGCACGTGACGCATTTATCCCGGAAAAATACACTGTTTCTGTGGGATAGCTATTTAGCATTTCATTATTCTGTAAAACCCACTTCACACTAAAATGACAGAACAGATTTTTATGAAATTGGGATAGATATTTCCTAGGTCCTGAAACGGCATAAAATACATTTTATCCCGAAAAAATGCACAGATTTGTGGGATTCAAATATATATTTAAATTTTATTCAATTCCGTGTTTAGGTTTGTGTTTACTAAATCTATACGTATTTAGGTATGTATAAAATACGATATCATACATGCGGAACACGAATACTAAGCTTCGCAATGGTTATCGGATTTTACGGTGTTTCCTGTGTACTATTAAGCTATTATTGTTCTTGCTTATTACACCTATACTAAGAATTTTTCTTACTTATATCTCATATTTTTTATGTTAGTCTTTTGCCCAGTGTTTTTCATATGGAATTATTAAAACAATATACACTAAATGTTTATTCTGAAGTCTCAGTTTTAATTTTACAAGGTGAATTTTAATCAGATCGACACCTTTTTGGGAGGTTACTCCCGACGGCAAAGTATGACGATAAATTTTAGACGACTTATGGCGTAAAGATACTAGTAAATGTGTTACGCGCCCTTAAAGTAAGAGGTTTGGGAATGCTTTTGTGTACCTAAATAAGAAACTACGGGATATTAAAGACAAAATTTTTCGTATATTGTTTATGCAAACGAATCAGTTAAAAGTGTAATTTTGCATTTTGTGAAAACATCTCTCTAACGTTAATAAAGTGGGTAACGGTATCTTTGCTATTGTTCGAAAAGTGGCAATCGTGCATTTGAATCAACATTTTTCAGTCGATTAAGAAAGAAGAGGTTGACAGCAAAAAGTCTGCCTTTGTGTGACGCTCTTAAGGGGTATTGATCCCTACCACCTTGGATTTATCTGATTCTTCCCGATAACTTCTGTCCCAGTCGATGTATCAAAATTTTTGTCACAACAGGGCATACATACAAACTTAATCGATTTTCTGTAATTGCTGGAACCATAATACATTCATTATTTTGCAACGGGAAACAGCTGAAAAGGAAAAATTGCTTTATTTACGGGAGCGTCTACAGAGGCCGCAACATTAACAGAAACAATGCCGTATGGATTCCAAAATGTGAATGAAACAATAAACTATGCCTTGTCAGCGTGAAAAAAGTAAAACAATGTGTATATTCCCTGATTTACGAGAAAAACCATAAAACCGATCTGACAGGGATCAATCCCCCTTAAGGCTACAGTTCTCATTGAATTTTACTTTGTAGCATTTTTAAAGTGTATTAGTAACGCCTACTGCTATGCAACCAGTATAATTTACGCTAGGCTGTTTGTCTACTACACTGGCGCAGTGCTCTGCATTTTCATTCTATAAGAAATTGGAAAATGTAAATTGTGTCAATTACCACACATTCACCGAGAAACAAATGGAAAATAGTATCAATATTAATAATGACGTTATTAACAAAAACAACACATCATTGTGTTTTATAGAAGTTTATTAGATGTAGGCAAAACTCGTCTTAAAACATCCATTGGTACGGTATTAATGTTCGGAGGTCGTGTTACACAGTTGCTTGAAGAAACGGCTTGAGATGTGGGCACACAAATGGCAATGTCGTAGAAAGGATTGTCAGGTTATACCCAACATGCTTGATGTGCTCCGAGTTAAGTTTATTCAATTAATTAGGTGGTATGGTTTTTGTAGCACAATCATCCTCAGAACGTCGCTAAATATAGACTCAAAATTACTCGATGTCTTTTAGTGTCTACTAGGCGCTGGGATCGAACTACTGACCTCTGTTTCACGACATGAATGAGATTCCATTGCGAAGGTCGCAGAGAACCCACGAATTAAGTTGCTAGAGTCCGTGGTTCCTGCAATCGTTCCTCAGGGGTATTGTTCACCAAACACTTTTATTCAACAAACAAAATCAAATAAATGAACTTCACTTGCAACACACCAAGAAGGTTAGATATAACCTGACAATACTTTCTACGACATTGCCATTTGTATGCCAACATCCCAGGTCGCATTCTTTAAACAAAGGTGTAACACGTTCTGTGAACGTTAATACAGTAATGCTGTTGTATGAACAGTACTTGTAATAAACTTCTGTAATTTACAATGTTGTATTCGTATCTTTCTTACTGATACATTATTATTTACGATACTATTTAACAGTTGTCTCTTGGTGAATGTGTGATCATTGACACTAGATACAGTGGCTAAATATCAACTGAACGAAGGTGCAGAGCAGCGCGCCCGTGTGGTACACAAGCCGCCTAGTGCGAACATTATACAGGTTGCACAACGACAGGCGTTATTAACGAACCCTTGAAAGACTACAAAATCAGCGAGAACCAGTGCCCTAAGACTGTCACACAAAGGCAGTCTGTTTCGTTTCTGTCAACCTTTTCTTTCTTACCTCTATCAGAAAGAAATGTTCATTAAAATGCGTGGTTACCGCTTTTCGAAAAGTTACACTGTGTCTCTACGTCAGAAGAATGATTTCAAAAATGCAAACGAAAACTTTTAACAGCTTCGTTCACATAAACTTTAAAGGAAAAATCGTGCTTAATATCGCATAGTTTCTAATTTACGTACACAAAAGTATTCCCAAACCACTAACAATAATTTTAGGCCGTAAGTCATCTGTAAGTTATTGTTCTATATTATTATCAGGAATCATCTCCCAAAAGGTGTCGGTCTAGTTAAGAATCTTCCTGTATAATACAGGTGGGCAAGGCTGCAGGCAACAGCTGCTGTACTTGTAATATCATACTAACTTATAAATTATAACAACAAATAAGTACATAAATGTTGGGTGTAATATGCTACATTGTTTCTGTTGTTTATTTCAACCTAACGCTTGACATAGCTTACATAGTTATATTCAGTATTATCCTGATGTAGTGCTCTGTAGTTTTGCACTGTACTTTTTGTTGATGCAACATCAATCACGGGCACAGAGGAATAGCGTTCTAGTTCCAAAAATTCCACAATTTCTAACCACGCGAGCAAAGCTGCGGGTAGAACCTAGTGGAAAACAACTAGCATTCTATTAATTTATCATGACACCTACAACAGTTTAGCATAAATGCGTACTGCGTGGGAAGGATTAATTTGCTGATATTTACCACGGCTAGTTTTATTCTTATTGCGATGTTAAAGGGTAAAAACGTAAAACTAATTTTATGAACTTGAAGATTTTCTCAGAGAATCTGTTCGTCGAATGTTTTTTTTATGGAGCACCGCAAATATTTCTGTTAAATTTAAAGATAGTTCTTTAATGAAAGAACGGATAACAAACAGGTCGTGTAATAGCTGTGGCTTACCTATACCTGTTCTCCAGTATTTCAGAAGGTTGCATTTTGATTCGTGGGGTCTTCATGTATACAGATATATAAAGTCGTTTAAAAAATACTCATTCTAAACACTGAAAACTATCAGAGGTCGAAAAGCGTGACAGTTACTCAACGAACTTCTGTTTTTGTTTTAAACAGAACGGCAATGTACGACAAGACTACAGAGATGTTCTTTCAGCGCAAGCCTTGCCATTTTGAATACTTGCTAAAGCAATAAGCAACATAACATTATTGCTGTATAAATATAGAATATAAACTGTAAACAAGGTTAAAAAGTTCATGTTTTAATGCGAATTAGTTTTCTCTTCATTTTATATTGTTTCCTATCCGGTGGTGACTAGGGTAATACATACTGTTAAAATTTTGTTTAGTATTGTTAGAAATTGGGACATAACTTCATTGTGTATAACATACATAAGCTGTTTCAATGAAGAAGTTTCACGCTTGTAAAATATATGTTGATTGTTTCAGAAATGTGTTAATAAAACTAAAGTCACCAGTGAATGTTCCGACCAAGAAGAATACCATTCTTCCAAATTCAAGATTGGAAAGCTATCGTGTTCCAGGAAGTAAAGTCGTGTCAAGGTTCATCGTAACAAAACTGGATAATGGCGTGTTTTCTAAAGATTCGCTGAATATTTCCTCATCACTACCAAATCAAAATGTTCAATCTGCAGAAGCAATTGATGAAACTGAAGAAGTTTCAACGTTAATGAGGTAACACTTTAAAAATAATTAATAACATTAACTGGTGAGTTTTTATAAAGTTGGATAAATTTTGCTTTAGGATCTATATATAATCATACTCTAATTTTACCTAATGGTACATTGAACTATATGAAAAATATATTATTTGGTGGTAAGATAGACTTCAAGTGGTCTTTATGTATCTGAGTACAATCTGTGAATTCATTGAGCACGATCCTCTATGTGATGATAGTTTTCTGTGTTAACTGTTTACAGGACGTTTGGTCACGTTACCACTGGACTTTTAACTATTAGCTCAAAGTGATCTAGGCGCCAGGCTACGGCACTTTCGACCAGTAAGAGATGTCGAGCGAACATATAACAACTCGCAGTCTTGAAAATAACGCGAATTCCACACGACGCTATTCACTTTACATTTTAACAATTTTGTTGTATAATTCCTCAAATTGTCATACAGAACATCACCGGTCCAGTTTTATTAAAACTTATATTTTCCTTACAAATGTCCTTGAAGTGTGTAAATGCATGTTCATTATTAATACATTTACAAGTAAATCTCACCCAAAAATTACATGAAAAGTAAATTGTCGTGTATTTTCATTGCTCTGTGGTAACTCAGTGGTGTAGTGGTCCGAATAATCGCCTCCTACCATGGCGATCCAGGCTCGATCCCCGGCGGGGTAGATCCCAATTTGACATATGTGGGGAACGAGTCGAATGTCGTTGGCGAGCGTATTTTCTCGGAACACTCCCTTTTACCCGGCTTTTCGCAATCCGTTACGTCACTCTAGGGCCATGTTTTATGTCAACTTTTCAGGGTTTGACAAACACCAACGTGCGCCCAGTTCAGAATCTGTCAAACTTGGGGGGTGATGCACTGTCCTTGGGCACCCTCTCAAAGATTTCTCAAAACCATAATTCCTGCTACTAGATCCTCCTGGTAAAACAAGTAATCAATAAGCGAATAGAAATCAAGTGATGTATAAAGGCTGAAACTGAACTTTGTCAACAAACTTAAAATAATATATAAATTACATACACGACATATATGCTGTCTATTTCTGAGTGTAGTTTAAGAGGATTTTGCTGTTAACACAGAGGGAATATACCACCTATGACAAAGTTTATAAATAGCTACTGAATCAAACGACGAAGTACGGAGCACAAACACTTGGGTTCCAATTACAAATTGTAACATTGAAACAATTCGGGTGTCATGTGTTATCCACTTATCCATACATGTCTAAACGAAGTATCGCTGAAATTGCTATCGTTTTCTTTGGCGCTCAAGACGTCGAAGTGCTGACCAAAGTCACTCCACCCCGCTCCATCATCCAGCCAGCACCACCTTTTCCATCCCTCAAGTTAACGTCAGCGGGGGTTCCTTAAGACACGTGGGGTGACTCTGTGACTATTTTACACAATTATGTTTCCGTGTGTCAACTGTGAGGCAATATTAATTTAATTACCTGCGGTCTTTTACTACTTGGATTTAACGCAAGTAAATATATTTATTCAGGGTAGCAATATACGCGAAACATATATTTCTTTAATGCCCCAAAGTCACCGCACATTTCCCGAATCACCTCCGCTTACGGATATCAAAAACTTAAAAACTACAAAATATGTTAGTAACACTTTCATGAAATACTAATGTATGTATTTAACAATAAAACACGCTATAGAGCAAACTTCAATTAAATGTATGCCACAAGAGCCTATTCTTTGGGGTAAAAATCGTAATTGTTTTATATTATTTTTATACCACGAAGTATAACGTTAGTTTTACTAATAACTCAGAATAATTGTTGTATAAAACACAAAAGAAATAAATGAAACAATATTAGCATATAACACTATTTCTTACTTCAATTAATAAGATTTAATAGTATGAACTAACAGAAAATCGCAAGAAATAAATTAATCGAAATAGAGCGGTGTGATAAACCTAATGTATCGTTGTTATAAAACGGCACCCATGACACACGAGCGGACTGCCGCATCCCTTCCCCGCGTCATCATATCGTAGGACCGCGCGATCGACGTCTCCCTTCTTGCCACTGCGACGTCAGGCTGGTCTGCCTGGGAAGTACGAGTCTCCCCCGACACCGCTAGTCGTTCTTGACTGAGGCCATTCAGAATGGTTGAAAGAAGCCACGAACTGGAATCGTCAGAGACTAGCTGGGCGTATTAAGAATGGTTCTGAATGGATTCGCGGTTAGCGTTTCTGCTTCCGTGTTTGCCAAATTCCAGCACCATCCCAAGGGGTCTATCTGTTTCCGGGCATAGCAGATTTCGTACTCGAAAGCTTGCCCAGAAACGTAATATAATGTACTGAATTTTTCTATCAGCACGTTTGATTGCTATCTACACACAAACCTCTATAGCCAATAGTGGAGGTTGTGTTTCTTTAAGTTTTCTGTTATCACTCTGGGTATCGCGTCAATATGAGCTTTTAAATAAATCACAAAATTATTTTTACTTCTTTATTTATTTTTAAATTCGTTTAAACCTTCCATTCCAGCCGAGTCCGGCTACACCCATTGTACATCTTGTGACATGATATTAGGATATTTGAGATTTAGGAAAAAATAAACTAGGAGATGATCCATTTTTTACCTTTCTTTTATCAAAATTTGTAAGACACCTATGAATAGTATAGTTCTGCCGGATTCTGTGGACGGCGCCTGGGGGGGGGGGAAGGATTTTCGGGAAAGTGAGAAATTTTCCGTCATTTTGTGATGTTAAAGGCCCTAAACGCCATTTCCCCCTTTTGTCCCCGAAAAGACTATTTGTACCTTAAAAACATCACAAATTTCCCAAAATTTCACCAAAATTTTAATTTCCCCCTTAGATTCTATCTTCTTTTTATTCTCTCCACCAAAAAAAAAATGTGTGAGGTCTTTGTTTTGTCCTTGCGGGCAGATGACCTCCGAGGTGTACTGGGTCACAATAGGAAGAGGAGGGCATTGAACTCTCTCGTTAAAAAAACAATCAATCAATCATTATTTACTTAAAATATTTTTAGCTGTACAATTATTGTTTTTAACTGATATCTTAACATTCTATTTTAATGTATGTACAAATAATGTAAACAGCATAGGCTCCCTCCACCAGTAAAAATCAACTTTTTTATTTTTAAAATATTACTAATTTGAAAAAGTACTGTTGTTTAATTTAAAGTTACAAATTATTCGTAATTGCTAATGATGTTAGTTGCTACAGTGCCACACCAAACTTTGTCATACCCAATCGATGTTCAATAAATCAACCACACGGAATTTAAAAATTAAAAATCCGATTAAAGCAAATATTTTAACATTATAATGTACAAGAGGTCCATTCTTCGACCTCAATACGAGCACACTACTTAATAATGGCGGACAGCATCCAAGCAGCAAGGAACTAACTTCTTTTGCGTAACCATACAGTTAATACAACCCCCCTTTCCATTTGACTTGCTGCCCTACCACCCTTCCCCCTCAACAATCCTCCACTTTAACCTCCTCCCGCCAGCCAAAAACCGTACCAACCTCTTCCTCATTAGAACTCGCACCACCAACTGCTACCTCCACACCGTACTACACTTTACCACTACCCCTACCACCATCACGCACCTTACCATGTATTACGCATTTCATATTCACAAATACGACTTCTCCTCCAACAACAGACCGTTACATACATAGACTGCAGTCATTGTTATGTAAAATATTAGCAAATCTCATATCCAAGGTTGACAACCATATTGAAATTTGTGTGTCAGTTCCATGCAGTCTCAAATTTTTTTCTCATATATGGTAAACTGCATGTATAGTACTTTAGAATGTTTATGTATTCATTATTATAAAACATAATTAAATAGTTTTATTTATTCCTATTTGTCATTCAAGGTAAACTGAAATAAATATTTATTATTAAATTCATTTTAATAAATTGATAAATTATTTATACATATGTTACCACATGCTAAAACACATTGACCCTTGAAAATGTATACATTATTATTTTTAATCGGCTTAACTGTAACCTGTCATATCTGGACACACACATCTATATTTGAATATACGTAAAAAAACATGTTTTTATGCACTCATTAGCATCGTGTCGTCGTCGTACTGTGAACTTGAATACAAAGGCCTCGTAGCAGAAGCGGAACCTATGATCCTATAACTCAGCTGCCAGCATGGTCGACGAAGTTCCAGACGCGACAAAAGTGGTAGCCAACATTGGAGAACAGCATATCGCCATGGCTGACGTGATCGCAATCATAGGTGAAGAAGTCGTCGTCTCTGCCGAAGTGCTTTGCAACACCAGCGAAAAGCCCGCTATCACGAGCGTAGAATTCGATTTTTAATTCCGTGTCGCTCGACTGAAACCATCCAATCGAATACAGAAAATAATAATGCATTCAGTACACTGCTTATTTCCGAAGTGAACCTAATGCCTTTGTTCGCAGTTGCAGGTGATTTAGAACATCTAGACTCCAACCTGAACTTTTCATAACCATATATTTTAACTCATGACAAATTTGTTGAATGCTATTTTCGAAGCTGCTTTTGATTTCGTCTACGTTATAAATATGTAAATTCATTAACGTGAATGTGTTTCTGCAATGTTTGTCTTCATAGAGCTCCGGTTTAGTGTAATCATGATTTCCAACTCATTTGGGGGCCGCGGTGGTCGAGAGGTAAGATCTCTAGTCTACGACCAAGGCGATCTGGGTTCGATTCCCGGCGAAGTCGGTTCCCGGATTTTCGCATGAGAGAATCGTGACGGACGATGCCATTGGTTGGCGGGTTTTCTCGGGGATCTCCCGTTTCCCCTGCCAATCATTCCGGTACAGCCCCACACTCACCTCATGTCACCCCTCACTAGTGCTAAAGACCTCTATGTTAAGCGCTGACCAAAATCTCTTCACTCACTCACTCCAACTCATCTGTAATTAGTTGTTTAAAGTTTTCTTCCGTACTCTCAAAAAATGAACAAATTGCTTTAGCTGCCCCTGACTAGCTCGTTGAAAGATATGTCTTCAGATTACTACAGAAAGTCGATTAGTTCCGTACGAACCCATTTTAATAGTCTATCAGCAACACATACAATCGCAGCATCTTTAACACTTCATATTTTAACATGTTTGTTATGTGCATTTCGACAGATTCTGTCTTGATTGTTAGAAGTAGCATAGCTGTTAAAACTCACCCCTATATTTGTAACATCCCACAGTCAAGTCAGCCGAACGTGTGTTAGCTCAGGCGACATAATTGGAGATAATATCAATACGATCGGAATAAATGAGGTCCGAAGAGACTGCAGACTCAAAAGCAAACGAAGAATTCGTTCCAAGATTGATCGATAATAGTGTGTTTTAGCTGGTTTCGGATATGCAGTCGGTTTGAGGTGCCATGAGATGCCACCTGCCATGTTGTGATGTCATGGTCCCGACCGCCATTTGGAATGACCTTGACCTTTAACCTGTCCTAGAAGGTACCAAAAGGTAAAAAATTCGTCATTATTTCCCGAAAATCCTCTAAAATTTGCCGAAATTTGCCATAATGTCCCTTTTAACATAAAAATTTCCGTTTTATCTCGCCTATCCTTCGAAGAATTATGCGTCGCCGTTGTCTTTTCAAGAGGTTGGATAAGCATTTTTTCGGATACACTGCACCTTCAAAGAAATTTGATGCCAAGGTCTTCTCAAAGTAGCTGGATGAGCTCTTTTATTCGGGATTACGAACTCATGAGGATGTGTTCTGATAATCACTATTACCAAATCTATACATAGAATTTAAAATTAATTATTCATGTATTAATTTATAAACTAATTTTTTATTTTAAAACTTTTTTTTCAGTACTACTAATGATATCAGCTAATCCAAACTCCCAACTTAGAAATGCCTAATCGATTTCTATAGATATCATTCACTTTTCCAAAAACCTAAAAATTGAATTTTAAATAATTAAGTTTTTTTTATTTGAATAAACCCTGGTTATATCCTATTGTTCACCATCGACTGCATACCCTATCACTAGCATAGCAATACTATATCAATCTCTCGTAAAAGCAATCAATTATTAAAAAATATATATATATTTATATTATATGCAAGACTCTTCGACTTCTTTCAAACATGGTGGACACTATCCGAACAGCACCACTCCCTCTAACCAACCAATCTGTCATATGCATAACCATACTATTTATGCAGACCATACCCAGTCCTACATTCCAAACCTTCCCCACCCCCACCCATTCCATCCCACAAAACCCCTCCCACATTCTTCCTTCATCCTGCCCCATCACCACTCACCGCCACCCTCACCGCCATCACCAAAGCCTTCGGCCGAAGAAGTCGTTGTCACCATCAGTGATGTAGCTGCTCTGGTCCATGAAGTAGATATCATCGCACCATTCTAGGACTGTACTGAATCACTCTCGCTCATTGTAGAAAACACTTATTGTGACAACACAAGGCCCTCCAGATGCTAAACGATGTTCTTCCATCAATATTTTCTGATGAACTAACAATCATTCCTGCTTATTTATATAGTAGCCCACGAGACTGTGTACTTGTCTTTTGTAACATCATGCGAACTCGCACCCACACTTGTAACATCCCAGTGTTAAATAAGTTCATCCTCTCATCTTCTCTTGTACATTTTTTTCCTCTCCCATGTCGTCTCGCATCGCAACATTTGAATGAAGTCTTGTCACAGAATTGAAGTGGGTACATTGACGACAATGACTCGTTTTCCGGGCTGTCCACATATGAGCCAGTAGTTTCCGATGGCTTCATCATTATATGAATAATTCATAATTGATTCAATTACATCACACGCTTGTGTAATCGTAGAATCTTGTTGCTCTGCAGAAGTAACAACTTGTTCTTTACATACTTTC
Organism: Medauroidea extradentata; assembly: GCA_003012365.1. Lineage (NCBI taxonomy): Eukaryota > Metazoa > Arthropoda > Insecta > Phasmatodea > Phasmatidae > Medauroidea > Medauroidea extradentata. The sequence goes on along the minus strand of PNEQ01124503.1, from coordinate 50,973 downwards.
TTATGAATACTTAAATTGTCAGTACGAGCATAGAGCATGGGGCACTTGTCTCATCAGTATGCTGTATGACAAGGGTTAACCTTGCATCTACTTATTCCATGCCTCCTTGCATCATGAGCATACACAAACGTCTTGTCGCAGTAGTTGCATTGGTGCCTAGAATGTGTTAACATCGATTATCTCGAAGTTTACATGATCGGAACTGTAGTATTCACTGATGTAGCATATTTGCTCGCATCGACAGGAGCCAAACCAAAATTAGATAGCGGGTGCAATTTCCTTAAATATCGATTTATAGGTAAAGGGAATATACCTTTACATATCCTCAAATGCCTTGTCAAGTTGCTGAGTTGTCCAATCTAGTATTTGCAATTTTCACACTGGAACATACCACGACTAACTTTCTATAGACATCCTGCTTCATTTTGATGTACAGTTTTTTCCATCGTAAATACCTTCTTGCATTAAGAACACGAATAGGCCTAACTTCTCTGAATATTTTTCATTATATCTGGAGTAGATGTTACCTCTTACAGTCATAATAAAAGTGTGAAGTCTAAAACCACTGTTGCTCTTTATTTCCTTTCTTTAAAAAATAAATTTTATTTATATTAAATCTTAGTTCTAAAATGACTGGTACCTCTCCAAATATATAGAATCATGTATATAAATTTTTTTTAAAATTGTTCCCTGTCATATTTTTATTTATATTAAAAAACATACTTTCATACTGTCAGCAGCTTTGAGCCATCACACTGTAACCTTGAACACTTAGTTCTCGCAGCAGAAGCAGCCCATATGTTCTTATGACTCATCTGTAGATGAAAGCATGGTCAAGGAAGTCCTCTGATGCAACCGAAGTGCTCACCAAGCCCAGAATTCAGTACGACACCATGGCCTAAGTGATCGCAGTCATTAGCGAAGATTTCGTTGTCTCTGCTGAAGTGTTTGCAAACATTGGCGAACAGTTTGTGAGCTTTGACGGACATCTCACGAAGAAGGCTAATGACTAGCGAACATTGGCAAAGTGATCGCCAACAATTTCAGCATACTATTCAGGATACTATACTCCCGTATAATATTCTGGATATTATTCAGGATACAATCCATCTAACAATCGAAAAAGGAATCTGTCCAGATGCACGCAAAGAACACGTTAAAATTTGTAAAGATAAAGCTACTACACCTGTATACATAACTGATATAAATCTAATAAAAATTGTTCGTTCTAAAGGAATCAGCTGTCCGAGGTATTCTGAAGACGCATGTTGCAACTAACTCGACTGGTACATTGGAAGATATTTGTTCATTTATGAATTGTATGAAAGAAAATTTATTACAGCAACTTACAGAACATTTGGAAGATCACTGAGATTTGAAATACAGTATATGGTTGGAGAGTGATTACTCTAAACCCGAGCCATATGAAGGCACACATTGCCGTAAAGCATTCTAAACTACGAATGTTTCCATTTATCACATAGGTGAAATCGAAAATTGCATAGATGAAAGAAAGGTTCAGGTTTGACTCTCAGTGCTGTAAACAATCTTCAACTGCAAACAAATATATTAGGTTCACTTCATAAATAAACATTAAACATGATATGGCGGTTTTTCTGACTCTGACTGGATGGCTGGAGCCTTACAAAACTTCTGCTAAATCACCGAGTTCTTCGTTCTTGATGTCGAGCTGATTGCTGGTATTGGCGACCTTTACGGTAAAGATGGCCACTTCGACAGAGATGACGACCACATCGGCAGAGGTTAGGTTGACTTCGATAGAGAGATGATGACCCCTTCGGTGGCGGCAACGAACATTTCGACAATGTTCGCAAGTGCTAGAGCATCGCCTGGGACTTCATAGAGAATGCCGGTGAAAACTGTAGCTGAGACAACGAATCGTAGGTGCTGCTTCTGCACTGAGGACTTTGTGTTCAACATTATATTGTGAAGTCACGAAGATGGTGAGTGTAAAAAATCATGTTTTTTAAGTAAGTAAAAATATGCAAGATCGGACATTACAAGGTGGTCATAGCTGAGAAGATTATAACCATGTATTTGCAAGAGGTTCTTGTGTCTTTTTTTCGTAGTAGTACGTAGATTATATGCATATAAATGTTATTCATTAAATAATATAATTCAGATTTTTTACCTTTGGAATTGACAGGTACAAATATAAAAAATAATTATATGTGAATTCCACACACATTTTACTTTAAGTATGCAGAGAAGTAGAGACAAGATAGGAAATAATCTTGTGCAGATGCTGGTTTTGGGATAAGAATTTTGTTATTTTTTTTTTTGCATAGCGGTTGAGTGCTCGTGCATGCGTAGCTAGTAGGCCTAGCTATGTAATGCGGAAGGTAGGGTACAGGAGTTGGGTCCAGTTCGTAAAGGCTGTGACATAAACATCGTTGAGTAAATGCTGAGTTGAAGATGAGTAGTTGAGGGGTTGGGATGAGGGGTGATGGTGGATGGCTGTGGTTGGGTTGGGGGTGCTGTATAAGTGTGGTGGTTTGTGGGTTTGGGGTAGGATGAGGGAAGGATGTGGTGGAGGTGTGTTGGGTTCGGAAGGGGTGGAGTAGGGGAGGTTTTTTATGTAGGAATGAAGGTGGTCTGCATAAATAATTTGGTTATTCATATGACGGGTGAGTTGCTTGGATGAAGTGATGCTGTTCGGATGGTGTTCACCATGTCTGAAAGTAGTCGAAGAGTCATGCATGTTGGTTAAAAAACGTTTTATTAATTTTTAAATAATTGTTTGATTTTATCATAAGTCGATCGGGTTTAGCTATACAAGTTATAGGGTATGTAGTCGATAACGAACTATAGGAAATATATTGGATGCATTATAATAAAAAAATTAAACCTTATTAATATTAATTATATTTAAGTTTTTAGAAAATTTATTGATTTTATCATAAATCGATTGCGTATTGCTAAGATAGGAGTATGGGTAACCAGATACCATTATTAGTATCGAAATTAATGTTTTTAAAATATAAAAACATAATTTCATAAATAAATTTTTAATTAATTAAAAATTGGATCTATTGATTTGATAATATTGATCATCAGTACACGCCCTCGTGAGCTCGTAAGCCGGAAAAAGGGTTCATTCAGACACTCTGAGAAGACAGCATATGATTCTACGAGAAGAGGTGAGATGAAAGGGAAACTTTTAGGGAATAAAGGGAAATTTTAAGGGGATATTTGGGTAATTTTGAGGACTTTTTAACCTTTTGGTGACCTCTAGGATGTGTCAAAGGTCAAGGTCATCTTTAACATGGTGGTTGGGGCCGTGACGTTACAACATGGCGGGTGGCCCCTCATTGCACTTCACACAGACACCACGGCCGAAACCGGCTAAAACATACTACTATAGATGGTACTACAAAAGGATGGTCTTCTGCGGAAGAAGTGTTTTCAACTCCAGGGATGTAGATGTCTCGGTTCAAGAAGTTGATAGCATTTTATCACTCGAGTTCCTTAATTCGCGTGTGGGAATCGTACCGGAAGTTGTCGCTGGCCGACGTGTTTTCTCAGAGATCTCCCGTTTCCTCCACTCCTCTTATTCCGGCGCTTCTCCGTCGTAGGGCCTCACTTCATGTCGTCCTTCGTGGTAAGCAGATTGCCTACGGACTCCCATGCATAAAATCTGCATTCTGGGCACGATACCCTGACCCTCGGGTATCCTCCTCATACGTTATATTTTTTATAATAAACAAATAGGAAAAAATTGGATTTAATATAACAATAAAATAATTTCTTCTTCAAGCTCTTTTTACTTTACCTTTACCTCAATAACTTTGAAACTTGAAAATTATAAAATATTTTCACAAAAATATTACTTGATTTTTTCATTTGTTTTGTTTTTCCGTTTCACGATAACTCAAACGAGTAAATAAATCCGAAAAAGTGAATTTTGAGAAACCAGGGGAGGGATGGTGTTGGGTGTGAGGGTGAGTCGGAAGGGGTTAAAAACGGGTAGTGAGTTGGTAGGTAGATGGTGGTAGGATTCTGAGTCAAGAGGGGAGTTTTTATAAAGTGTACGGTTACACAAAACCTTAGCGGGTGATGCTGTTTGGAAGCTCTTCACCACGTTTTTAAATAGTGTGCTTGTATTGTGAACGAAGAGTGATCCTCTTGCAGGTATGTTAATTAAGATATGTTTTAATAAAGCAGACTATTAAAACTTTTTAAAATAGTGTGATCTATATTATTGAAAATCTTTCGGGGCTTACTGAGTTTGGAGTAGTGTTTAAGCACTACTATTACTAACGTTTAAGTATAGTGAAAAATTTAAAATTTAGAAAATATGTATTTTTAACGAATTAGAATTTTTGAAATTGAAAAATTTATCGATTGATGTCCATACGCTATTTACAGTATTAGTTCATATGTTATAATTAAAAAGAATGCTATAAAATATAATTCACTTTTTACTGCAGAATTAAAAAAAAAATAACTAAAATTGTTTTCTTATTTTTTAACATGGGAGATCTGTGCCCTCCGCTTATTATGAGACCCATGCGCCTCAAGATTCATCTGCCCGGATTGAGAAGACAAAGGCGTCGTAATATTTTTTTGTGAAGAGGAAGGAATAAAAGGAAAATTTTCGAGGGTAGGAAAGGACAATCCTTGGGGTAGTTTGGAAAATTTTGGACTTTTTTGGTAATAAAAATGGGAGAAAATGCGGTCGGGGCCCATGACGTTCATAAACTGACAGAAAAAGTCTTCATACGGCTAAAAATTTTCCCTTGGGCTCCCACCAGCATAACTGTACTAGTCTCACGTAAAAAGCCATAATTACAAAATATATTTTAAACATCAGTTATACAAAGTGTTGGTGAGAATACAACCGCAGGTGTTTGTCAGAGATTCCTCAAAATGAAACAGGTGGAAGATAAAACGCGGACTAGTAGGCTGTGTCACAATGAGGGACGTTTGCAGAGAGAAAGTGATGTAATTACACTTTAATATGTCAGATGATGGATGGAACGTAGTTGCACGCTTCCATGCCATTTGACCGACGCGGCGTGTCGATTGCTCTCGCCCTTAAAGATGGCGATGAGTGAGTGTTGAAGTAAGGTCTGTCTTTCTGCAGCCTTTAGCAAATGATACAGATTTATTTTTCAGAATAGTCATAAGGATTAAATTTAAAAAAATGCAAATGTTACTGTAGTATAGTAAAAGTACTGATTAGGACAAGTTGTTTTATTCTCTTTCTACGATCTCCGTACACCGAAATCCAACTACAAACTGCCCTTGTTCCAACGGTTTTACCACCTCTCCCACTCTAATCACAGAACATACATCCTTCTGTAGTCATAGACCGTACATACTACATCTTCCATTTTATAAATAAAATAGAATGAAAAGAAATTAAAATTAGATACTAGTACTGTTATACATAATAATATAGATATCTGCGTTTATTTCTAACTATATTACTAACCCTTTGCTGTGACTTATTTTTCACAAATAGCTTCTAGGTTTACCAAAGGCCTGTCACAAAAGGAAACTTTTTCAGTCCAATAACTTTGAGGAGCATCATCGCTCTCCATTACATTGCTATTTTCCCATCTCCCAGTATGTGAGATTTTAATTTGCCTATCATTCCTGCTCTTGATTCTACCTAATTCATCTTGTATTAAATATGAATGAGGGGTTAAATGCTTTACAACAATTTTTGCTGGCATTCAATTTTTTTTTATTTTTATATAACATGTTGGTTCTTATTAAAATACCTTTCTTGTTCTTATCATTCTTATCGTAATACGGCTTATTATAATAATCTCCTTTATTTAGAATTTTTGAATATTTTTCAGCTACATTTTGTTACTTAAGCTTATCAATTATCTTGTTAAACGACTAAACAAAAATTGCGTAGGTGTGACATCAGAATTTAATACACGGATATTATGATACTCAAGCGATACCAAATCTATTTCTGTTGACTTACAATTTTTAAACAAATTATTTGCTACATTTACTCCTTTCTCAGCAAACCCATTGCTCTGAGGATATTCAGGACTTGAAGTAACTAGCTCAAAATTTCATTCCCCAGCAATTTTTTTAAAATACAAGGAGTCATATGGCATATTATCAGCTTTAAGTTTTTTAGGTGTTCCATGTATTGAGAATATCTTTTTTAACACTGCAACAACTGATTCTGCGGTTTTAGAGTATAACTTTACTAAGTCTAACCATTTAGAATACAAATAATAAACAACCAGGTATTCAGAATTAGCATATTGCAAATTATCACTATTCACAATTTGAAAAGGTAACGTTGGTCGTTCTGCCTGTATAAGCATTTGTTTAACATTACTTTCAGAAATTTTTTAACAAGTCTTACACTTTTCAACAATCCTTTATACATCGTCTGATAAACCATTCCAAAAAGAAATAACAACTTTGCTCGTGCCAGTGACTTCGAAATCCCTTGATATGTTTTATGACCTTTAGGCAAAATATTTTCTCTAGTTGTTTAAGAAAAATAATTCAATTTTGTTAAAAAAGCATATTATCTTCGTAATAAATCTCCCTCCTCAAGCCATGAAATCTTTACAAAGCATCAGGTACCTTAGATTTATCTGTTGGCAAACATAACTGGCAGTGAAATCTCACCACTATGTGTATCTTGACTCAAGCTCAATCATATGCTATCAGAAACAATCATGGAATGAATCGCACAGTTAAAAATACTATCACAATCTGATATTACTGCTTTTGAAGCTGTCCTACTAATGGCATCAGCTATGAGAATTTCTTTTCCAGGGATAAATTGCAATTCAATGACGTAAACTGAAAGCTCCAATCTTATCTTTTACAATCTGACTAAATTTGGTGACTAAAGTTTTTTCATTACTGAAGTTAGTGGCTGATGATCAGTTTGGACGATTATTTTCCGTCCATACACACAATGATGAAATTTTTTACATGTAAACAATATAGCTAAACATTCTTTATCAATTTGTCCACACCTCTGCTCACGTTCAGTCAGACTTTTAGATGCATACTGTACAGGTTTATTATTTTGTAATAAAACAAATCCAGTAGCAAACTTACTACTATATAAAGGGTCTAAATACAAAACATACATTCTCCACTTTTTGCAACTTTTTAGGCTACAGGCGAAAAACGCATTACTTAGTGATACATACCTTGAAATACAGCTTGTTTACACAGTTAATTAGTTCGAAAAATTAACATCACTTATGCAAAAGCAAATATTAATTTTGCTACAGGAAGTATACGAAATATCGCATTGAAGTTTGGAGAATGTTATGTTTGCAACGTAATCTTGGAGAATATGAGTTATGCAGCAACGGAATGTGGACAATGTTAGTATTGAAACAATTGACCTTTATTATTTTGTTTTAACACAAACCATACAACGATCTAAAGGATTCAGGAATAACAACAATATTCAAGAATTGCAAAATAATGGCAAATGCACAGGCTGCTGACACATTATAAAATGTTCAAGCTACTCAAATGACAAGTTCCCGCAGTTCGTGTGCTTGTTGACAAAACTCTTCATCATCGTCATCATCAGCAACCTCTTCAGCAGTATCTATGACCAGTTGATAGAAGTTTAGGAAGTCGTGGGACCTCCACTCATCTACGTAATGTTTCTTTAAAAGTGTGTCTACATTCAGTTTCATTTCTGCCTTTACAGAACTGCCGTTACAGGTTACTGCTGGTAGCAATGATTTCAAACGTCTACCACGTCTGGTAATGCTCATAGCATCTCCAAGCTTTGTTATGCATGTTGTCTCTCCTTGTATCAGAACATTGCTACAATTTTTGGTCCGTGTCATTAAAACCCTTTTGCATGTTTGGACGCCAAAATGCCAAACAACAGCAGACTTGATGTTTGTCTCTACAGCTGTTTTCCAGTCAGAATTCACTACTTCTATCCCTAATATTTTCAATGTAGCAAACCTCTCAATATTCGTGATATACTGATTTGGCTCAACAATGGTTTCCATTTTCTTCATGTCATTTTCAATATTCCTGAATACACGGTCCGGTGGTATGAAACTGTGGCCTGTAATAGGAAATACAAGCTGAATTTCCTGAACATTTGCTGGTGCACTAAGAAACCAATGGCTAACTATGCTGATCAATATGGTGTTCTTGTTTTGTCCCCCACATCCGTCACTCACTAATCTCACAATTCTGTAAGGTCGCACGTCTACTGAATTTAGAAAATCATATAAACAAGACGACACCTCATTGGCACCTTTGCGATATTCATTTTCTGTCCACACGTACGATGTAACATTTTCTTTCGTTAATCGGGATTTCGAATGGCCTTGAACAACATAGAAATTGTTCAAATAAAGCTGACGAGAATAATATGTTGCCTGATCTGGAAGTTTTTGGCAAGGGCTGGTTCTTCTGACAATCGTACGAGACTATCAGTATACTTGGATCATCGTCTTTCAGTAGGTCATAAAAAGCTGCTGCTCGTAGTCTCTGAACCCTCTTCGCTCTTCTCTATCATGAGCGAATTTTAATCCTGTTCACTGCGACATACCTTGATTCTCTCACTTAGTTCTAAACAAGTAGAGCATACATCAACTTTTGGTGTACCGAAGCCTAAATTGTATTTCCTGTTGAATATGTAGCGGATGTTTGCTTCTTTCACCTGAGTATATTTTCCACAGTCTTCTGATATTCAACTCAGACGACAGGTATTTCTGACCAGCATTGTTCGCGCAGTAATGAATCTCGCTGCACTTAAGTTTGTTTAGAAAGTTCATCACCTTTCTTTCTTGGCATTAAATCTCGTACCTGTTGTATCACCTCCTCGTCTTTCCTTTGGAAGATCACCTGTTTTGTAGAACCTTCGTGCAATACGGTTCACCCTATGTCTGGACGCTTGTGTACACTTGAAAAATGTGTTAAAGCAAACTGGCACCATCTCTCGCGCACGGTTGCGAATGAAGTACTTCGCACGTACTTCTTGTTTCACATTCTTGTTGTTCTTCGGGCGTCGTCTTTTAACGGGATGCATTGTTATGTGCTGCAATATAACACTGTCTTGATACACTTTGTTCTTTTCTTGATAGAACTTTTCATGAAAACGATGCATGTCGTGGGCTATTAATGTTCTGCATAAAAAGGCACCTTTGGAGTGGTTACATGTAGGAAATGCAGGTAATCCTTTAGCAGAATATCTGAAACAGGACACATTAATCACTTTGAATAGTTTACGTTATTCTAAATGTATAAACTGAATCGAACCGAACCCATTAACCTGTATTCTTACCTTTGTTTCTTAGCGTGTGTTCTTTTCCACATAGCTGGATTGCTAGCAATTTTCCTCGCATTTTCTCCAATTCTCACCGGTGTCACATGTATATCCAATTCACTTGCAAATTATATAATATTAAAAAAAACATTTTAATAATTCTAATAGGCCTACATCATCGTGTACAGCTTGATGATACTTTCACCACAATAACAAATGCACTGAATGTCTGTGAACAAAAATGGTGGCCACATGATCTCTCTGAAGCATTCAATTGGCTGAGTGGACAATGTAACTTTTGCTGCCACCATCAGCATGGAGAAAGTTCTGCAACTACACACAAATCTTCCTATTCAATTTTACATGGCGAATTAAAGTTTTGCACCGTTTTTTTTTTAATTTGGTCACATGTAGTTCTACATTGCCAATCACCTTGTACCATCAACTCAATTTGACCCGAAAGTGGAGAATGTGAGTTTTGCATTTACACCCCTTATATGTCTGGATAACAATAGGAACATCAGGCTAAAATATTGCTAAAATTGGTACCGATGTAATAATTTTTAAAAAATGTTCTTATACTTTCTTCATGAGCACTGTCACTCCTACTAAAAACTGAGTTTTTCTTCAACAACTTTCTTAGCGGAGTTTTTACATCAGAGTAATTTAGAATATAACTTCCTAAATAATTTGTTATTCCTATAAACATCTGCAAACTCTTTTTATCCCTTGGAACATCGTATTCTACAATTGCACAGATTTTTCTTCATCTGGCTTAACCGAGCCATTTCCAAAAACATGCCCTAAATATTTAACATCTGGTAGCAAATATTGAAATTTACTTATATTAAACCTTACATTTATCTCTCTAGCACGGTGAAAAAATTTTCTGTAAAATCGTATCATGCTCTTCTTGTGTTGCAGCATGATGACGTCATCTACATAGATAAACACTCCATCAAATTCAGAAAAATTAATCGTATTGTATCTTTGAAAACTTCAGCTGCATTAATTAAACCAAAGGGCGAACGATTAAATAATAAGTACCAAACATTGTAAAAAATCTACAATAGGTACTTTAGACTTTAATTATCAAGCTCTATTTGTCAAAATTAATCATTAAGTTCCAATGCAGAAAATAATTTTGAACATTTTAGTTTTTTTGATAAATCTTATAATATTAGCTAATGGTAATACTCCTTTACAACAGCTTAATTTAAACATTCAAGACCAATACATAACCTTAATGACCCATTTGGTTTTTCTACTATGACCAACTTACTAACTTACTGACTTGACTCATTTGTTTTAGTTAAAATACCGAGTTTACACAGTCTATCTAGTTCTAATTTTAAACTCTCTCTCAACTTCAATGGTATTCTATGATGAGGAGCTAACACTGCTATTACATTATCTTTTAACTTTACGCTATATACCTCAGAGAATTTATCAACTCCATTGAAAAGATCATTGTATTTTCTTGTCAGTTTATCCGTTGTTTCCTCATTGCACTTAACAATACAAACTTGGTTTCTTACAATTAATCCTAACTTAACACATGTCTATAGTCCTAAAATTGGTTCGAAATCTTTCCTTATCATAATAAAATTCCCTTGATAGCTGTTTTGATTCAAACTAATTAATAATTTTGTCACACCAATAACATCAGTTTTTGAGCCATTATATGTATGTAAATTAACTCGAGTTGAGCACAATGTTTTTTACAACTTAGTTTATTATATTCTGCAAGGGACAAAATATTTACACTACAACTAGTCGCCAAATTTTAGATTTCTTTAATTGATATACTTTAGCTAAATGATTAAATTAATGATAGATGTAACATATTTTACCTTCTTCTGGACATCTCGATTGATCAGGTACATGATGATAACTACACCTTGAACGTTGGCTAGCATTGCTGGTTTTGCCACCTCGTGCTGGTGAGGACAGGCGAAACGAGGCTCTCTTCAAATTATCCTGGTTTGCACTACGCCCTGCAAGCTGGTGGATCTTCTTTACTTCAGGAGGATTTGAAGACTGTAGTTTCCTGTCCTTTGTTGATCTTTCTTGACGATGTTCTTCTGAACCAATTTTACGAACACATACTCTACTATTCATCACTTGTTTTTCTTATACCTTCGTTATCTCGGCTATCTTTAAGATTTTAAATGCATCCTGGAAACTAACATCACATTTTTCAAGCAATTTTTTTTTAGTTTCATTGTCAAAGGTACCTAATACTACTTTATATGCACAAGCTCTTCATTGCACTTAAATTCGCAGTCTTGTGCGAGATGTTTCTCATCAATCATAACCGAGCCGGAAACTGTTTAACAACACATTGAAGAGTTTCTTCCTAGCTGCCAAAGTCAAATGTGTTTTACACTGTTGTCTTCTTAGCCAATCAAATTCAACAAAATGGCGATCTTCCTTTTTTCTGTGGGATTTTCATATCCATTGGCCGAAAAGCAAATTTCAAAATCTTGATGAAATTTCTCCAGTTCTCAGCAAAATCTCATGAACGTTTAAATGTTTCAGGCACATTGAAACTACTCATGATGGCACATTGAAACTACTCATGATGTACACCTTAAATAATTCATTCCAACAACAAAACCATTCCTCAACTTACCGACTGCACCATACAGCATAGTAAAATAATTACTGATTAGTACAAGTTGTTTTATTCTCTTTCTCCCTTCCCTTTCCACCGACATCCAGCTACAAACTGTCCTCGTTCCAACGGTTTTAACTACCTCTCCCACTCTAGTCATAGAGCATAGATCCTTATTTAGTCATAGAACATACATACTACAATTACTGTAACTTAAATTAAGAGAAATTGAAATGGCAGACCAAATGATTATCCGAAACATATAGTGTTACGAATTAAGTTCAGTACATGGGTGAGGATAACATGTCACCGAAGCATGTTACTGGTTGGACCTTTTTGAAGGGTAAGTGGAGGCATCTTGTGTTTGTTCAGATTATTTAATCAGTACATTTAGTAGTGTTGTACTGGGCTGGCAGGTAACATGGCCGGACGTACCAGCACAAAAAAGGATGAAAGAGCACACAAAAATGGGAAACACGCAAAACTTAGCAAGAAGAGCACAGGATTCCCGCGAAAAGCAAGACAAGTGCGAAAATAAAACTAAAAGTTACCAAAATCACTAATGAGCCCACTTCCTTCCATAAAGGGGCAAATTAACACAATAAACACTCGGTCATGAACATCTGAAAATAAAACAAAATATTTCTAGTTATTCATTTCATGCTGTCTTATAACATTGTCGACCAAAAAATATATTCAAAGTTCATAGGATAAACTGTCAAAATATAAAAAATTATTTCAATTGGTCCAGTAGATCTCGAAACATAATAAAACAACTTTATTTATTCCAAAATGAAGAACATAATAAACCCCAGCTAAAACCATAGCTTACACGGTGAACTACCCTAATATGACTATAATATTTTACTTTAATCGGTCTCAGAAGTTATAAATGGTGCTAAAAATTTACAAATGTCCATAATTTGAAAATGAGTGCTTGACACGTACAAAGCTCATCAAAGTCGTCTGACTTTGCTAAGTTAGTTCTATGTGCACCGAGTTTGATAAAACTAGGAAAATTATTTTCTTTAGATACCTCACGTGATCATGAAATGACCAAACGGGCGCAGTTTTTAAAATACAAACTGAACCTGATTATGATACATAAAATTAAAGTAGTATATGCGAAGGCCCTACCGAATTTGTTAAAACTCTCGAAGTTCTTGAGAAATCAAGTACGGTAAAAAAAACCTTAAAGGGGCTGTGTCCGCTATCTTTCTCGTTTACTTTTGATTTCATTTAGAGGCCGTATCATGTATGTTGTTCTCAACTGAAGTTCGTTACTGTTATAATCATAGAAAGCATAATTTTATATGTTATTTGCCGATAACGTATGTTTTCTTTGCTGAGAGTGAGCGGAGAGATTTTGGTCAGCATTAAACATGTAGGTCTTTAGGAATTTAGGGCGACATGATATGAGTATGGAGCAGCTCTGAAATGGAGGGGCGTGGGAAACGGGAGTTCCTGGAGAAAAACCGCTATCAACGGCATCGTAAGGCACGATTCACATTTGTGAAAATCCGGTTCAACCATCAATATTTGTTGTTGACACTGAATTTTGTGAGTTTGAGTCTGTGCCTGTTAGGTATAGAGGCCTGTGGCTTAAAACTGCAACATTTACCGTGTGCTTACTGCGTATATATATCCTCTTCTTTCTCACATATTTATAGTGAGTGAAAATATATTGGTCAGCGTTAAACTATAGGCCTTTAGCGCTGGTGGATGGTGACATGAGGTGAGTACGAAGAGGCGCTGGATGGAAACAAGAGATCCCCGAGAAAACCCGCCGACCAACGGCATTGACCGACGTGATTCCCATACGTGAAAATACTGATCGATCCCGCCTGGAATCGATCCCTGATCACCTTGGTAGGAAACAAGCGCTCCAGCCAGTCTTGTGTCAGGAAAATAAAGGTTCTAGTATTTATCTCCCAATTTAAAGGATAATTTTTTTTACGTTAAACTATTCTACTATGGTCTTTGTCAGTAGAATTCCAGTCATTCTCTTCATAAACACTTTATCCTTTATAATCACTACTCACCGAATAAGCAAATGTCATGCCAGTATAAATTGTTTTCTTTGCTATTTGTTGGCACTCAAACCAAGCAAATAGTTTTATCACTTTTATAAGTATTATCTGCTCTAAATGTTACACATGTGAATGGAAAATGAATTTATTTAATATACTTCAGCACACATTTTAATTTAGACATCCTGATTCAAACGAACAATTTTAAGCTAGTGACTTTATTTTGTTGCAGTGCTTCCTCAGTTCTAGCAGAGCTATCAGAACATGAATACGTGCTTCCAAATGTTCAGTCAGGTGACGATGACGCTTACATAACTGCTGTTGAAGAAATGGAAGAAACAGAATACAAAACTGTTGAGGTATAACATGTTACACATAAATAAATGTAAGCAAGCAAGATTAAAATCTGTGTACTGACAATGGTTGTAGCAGTACCCGTTGTTTACCTACCACGATATTTTCGCTGGTAATTTGAAAGTGATTACAGGACTCTGCATTTAAAGCATAATTTTTATATTCATTTAGAACACCACCTTAAACAATAAACAAATATACGACTTACGGCACAATAAACATCCAAACATATGACACACTATTATCTTACAGATTCGGAAAATAAATATTTTCTGGCAACGTTCAGTGATACATTTTCTGTAACATTTGAAAAATTCTGCAAACATTAAATAAATTGTATTCTGTTTATACTTGACCCTCTTTAACTGGCTAGAGGAATCGACCTTTTTGAAGGAGACTCCGAAACGTCTCGGAAACAATCTACAGACTACAAACACGACTTAGGTTATAAGCTTGGAACAAAAATCAATTTTATAAAATGGGGATAGAAAAATGTTTATCAGTTTACAACAAAACAACTGATTTTAAACCCTTTCCTGATTTACAGGCAATGCAAGTAACCTTTTAACGTCGCATAGGCAGTTGAATACTCACCTGTGGTAAATTCCACTTGTCTTCATCCAACCGTTGATAGAGTTTAGACGGCTCTACAGATGGTCCCATAAGAAGTAATTAATTCGGGATGTGTGCAGTGGTCTTGCTGGCTTGTGCTGTCCATACATTGTGTTGCTTCTTGCTTGTTATCTGCAATTTGTTGATAGCACGGTTGTGTTGCAGAATGCACAGGAAACCGAAATGCAATTTATAGTAAATAGTACATAAAAGCTTGATCATAAATCTGTAGTCAAGCGGTGCGCAATTCTTTTTTAATCGTTGCTAATGGAGACCTGCATAATTAACGCTAATGTAGGAGCCGTAAGACGTACATGTATATGAGCCCGAGGCTCAACTCTACGGTGCCAGCTCCGGATTAAATTGTCGAACCGGGATTGAAAAGTGATTTGTCGAAAAAAAATACGACGCGGTACCATTCTTGTACACACTTCCAACAATGGGCACACATCTGTAAAAAATACCACGTGGTGGTGTGGAATCGAAGCAGTCAGTGATGTCCTAACTAAAGTTCACTTTCATTCAATATCGTTAAGATGGTTCTCTAGGACACACGAGAATGTGCAGGCCTCGCACATTCTTGTTGTGTTGTAGTTATTCCTGCATTTATTTTCTGCATCTCAGTGCGTCGTGCCGGACACTTGCCTACTCAGCGTTTAGTTTTTTGTTTGATTGTCCCAGCATATAGCAGCACACTAACTACGGTCCACTGTTAATTTACCGAACCACACAACCGGCCTCATGCAGTCCTAGATTTCGACCTTAAAAATAGTTCCCAACCGTTGATCTTCCATTCGCTCTCGATGTCTCGGCGGCATGCAAGGTTCAGGTGTACTAACAGCAACTGTGCCTTTACTTATTGATAAGGGTCGTCTTATCTGCACCATGTCAACATCCCTTTGTATTTAGCTTCTCAGTTAAGCAATGAAGACTTCATTCTAAACTATCACAGTTCTTTAATTACACCTATGAACAAAAGTTCTCTCAGTTTAACCATTGCTTTATGGGTGTTTCGACATCCTTGTCCAGCAATGTATCTTAAAAAATACTTATTTCGAAGATGGCATCGGAAACGTCAGTGCTTCTAAGGATATTGCAAATAATGGCAACATTCTTAACATTATCAGAAGACATAAGGTGATGTTAAACATCTGATGGTGGTTTTCAATAGACTAGGGAGAGCTGGTCTCATGTCTCACTCACATCTGTATCGAGCTTTTACTTACAAACTAGGTGCACCGTTAGAGTAATGATTCACAGTGCGCCATCGTCCTCTCAACAGATCTGGGCACCACGTGCCTGTATCCTATTGAAACATGACTTCTGTGGTCAATATTATAAATATTTGTGCACATTAAGAGAAAATTACAAGAACTACAGTAATGATATCGTAGCCTCACTGGACATGGTTTGTTTTATCTGTATGAGAACGTGAAATTGGTTAGGTGATGTCGGCATTAATGGCATAATAGTGCTGAAATTTGCAATCTCTGTGCACAGAGCAGGCAGGCAACAATTCTATAAGGCACAGTTTTTGTGATGCAGAGCTCCTGTATTAACGAGTCCACTAGGCCAATTGCTTGACGCCCAATTCGAAATGGAAAGACATTTCAAGAACCGAATAACGACATATTAAGTGCTCATGAGGATGATGGAGTAGTAGCAGCTAACGCAAGAGTGTAGGAAACGGGAATACCCTGACAAAATACTACAGGCGAATCACAAAATTATCAAAATGTTCGTTGGCACTACAAAATTACAACACACAACTGTTCAGTAACGAAATCTTTAACGCATAGCATATGATTCCCCTGAGAGGTTCAGCAAGGGAGCGATACCAGAACTGAGAATTTCCACCCCAATGGAGGTTAGAAACAAAAATACATAGAGGAAAATGATTTACCGATATTAGTAGCCATATACATTAAATGTAATGCTCAACTGAGATAAAAGATAGTTTTAAATTTCAAATGAATAAAGCATTATAGAAAATGCATATCCATGAGTCTAATTGTAGCCTTGTAACACAGATTGTTTATTATTACGTTTTTTTCAGTTGAAAATATAAACATAATTGAATATTATCTCTATAAAATCCCCGAAATCACTATTATTCTTTTAAAAAGGGCAAAAGGCCTCTTTCGTGTCCATTCGTGTTCTCCTGGCAGTGCTCGGGCGTACCTCAAGTGCTCAGGTTGTTCAGCAGATGGCTGTTCGTGCTTTAAACCTAAAGTACAATTATTTATATGCTCAAAAAATTAAAAGTTAACTCATAAACTATACTAACATTTCTACGAAAGGCTGAGACTATATTTGTATTGCATCAGATCCCAAAATTCATTAAGACTGAACTAGAATATAACACAATTTTCCTTGGCTTACAATAATTCCCAATCTCTGCAAAACATATGAATAATTTAGAATTCCAGTTTTGTAGGTATCAAAACATGTTTCACTCTTCTAAATCTTTATAAACCAGCAGGACTTCTTTGAGTTAAATAAACTTAGTTTTGCAGAAATATAACCGATTTTTAACGATGTGAAGCCACTTTGCTTTATAGTACCACATTCATTTCACTCTTGTCAAATTTTGCAAGACTTGGAACTCGTAACCACTACACACACACGCACACACACACTTATGTATACATACATACATACATATTTATTTATTGCCAAATTTATACACTATGATTGTCGTTTTGCCTCAATTCTGAGCTCTATTCCTGAAGTGTGGAATGCTTTTGACCAGCACTACTAAAACCAACTGATCAGTTAATAAAATATTGCATTTAAACACTCGTTCCAGTTTGTCCACCTCGTCATGCCTCATCATCTGCCTCACCCTCCCCTTAAGTTTCTGTCTTTTTACTAATGCCGTTTATGAGTTTTCTCCTTCCCTTTGAGCTATTTACTATTTACTACTTTATCTAATTATTGGTTGCTAGTAGTGTGAACCCGAACAACCCAGTAAAACGCAATCACCCGATTATGGGCAGACTACCGTCGCAAAGCAGGCTTACGTATAACTTTTTTGTGCCGTTGAGTCTGTGAATGTCATCTCATAAATTTAAAAATAAATTATAAAATTAAACTTTTGAAAAAAACATATTGTATCAGAAATCCCATTTTTATTTGTTAATATGTAACAGAATTCAACATTTACAATCAGTTATTTTTCACTTCCTGTACACTTTCTAAAAATGGAGCCACCTGTTTCATGCTCCCAGCCCTTCAATTGCAGCCTAGGCAGGCATTCGGTGCGAAGATTGCGACTGTGGAAAAGAGCGCATGCAGTGTGCTGCCAGAAAATGGAAAGTAAGGGACTTCCGACTACGAACTAGGGTAAGGTAGGTTGAATCAAATGGTCACATCAGATAAATGAGAGTAAACATTACACATGTAATATCTAGTAGAAACATCAGAGGTCTTTTTTTCTACAACTAGCAAGAGTATGTCACTTATTCGACGCACCCCCCTCACCTCTTCCCCAAATCCACTTATTTTGTACGGTGCTAATACCTGGAGGCTGTAGCATTCTACACGTGGCACGCTTCATTGTAACCTGAGGCTGTTTTGCACAAGCGGTGGCAGTTCAAAGGAATGATGATGATGATGAGCAAGTCTTGGTACATGTCATTTCTAGAATTCTCACGGTGTGCCACATTTATTGGTGGATTGCGGTTAAAATACCTTACAGAAACTACACTGAAACATATAAATGGGCGGTTTATAATACGCTAGCGATTATAAACAAAATAATCGATTGCTTGGTAGAGAGTACAGGGACGATACGGGGTAAGTTGTCAGCGGAATGAGGGTGTGGTTGTGAAGAGGAAGAACGATTTCGACGTTGTTCATAGCATTCGGTATGAGGATTGTAGCTGTGGAAGGGTACGGATGGAATACTCTGTAATTCTATAAACAGCGAAAGACTACGGAATGTGAACTCGGTCAAAGTATAACTGGATAGGCAATAAGTGATGAGAAAGTATCAGAACAACATTAGAGATTGGAGATAATTTCTAGCGAAGACGATCGCTAATGTTATTCGAGTCTAAAAAATAAAATCAAGGTTGCTGGTTTGTGTTTATTTTGTTGTCTACTAGCGAGCAGAATAACGAAATAAGTAATACTGTTTTTCAACTATAAATTGAGACCTGCATCACTTAGAAGGTTTAGAGTCACCGAAAAAATTTCATAACAGTATATTTTTACAGATTGGACATAAATTTTAGTATTTCGGAAGTTCTGAAGTAAATAAAATTCTACCAAAATACCCAATGAAAAATTAGACAATAATTACAAGTCCTTTGTCATCGGTAGGGATAAGAGTCGGCGATGCATCATTACAGAGAATAATAATATAATGACCTTCTGAGTACAGGTTTTAAAATATATATATGCGAATCATGGGCTAAATTGGAGACAAAAACGTAAGTAGTAAAACGATGACATTTTACATGCACAGTGTGGCAACACTGCCTTGTAGTTAGTCCCCTCTTACGCTCCACAGATATCGTGCGTATCTTACTTCTACCCGTTCTGACCGACATATTATAAGCACCGGTTCAAATCACGATCAGTGCAAACATGAATCTACGTTGACGTGACGTGCTTGCTATGTGTTGTGTTGCCACATTGTGCACGTAAACTGTCGTCATTCAACACAACATTTCGCAACGTACATTTTGTTTTCAACTTTCCCCAGGATTCGCGTCGTGTGCTTATTATGCGGTTCTATCTAGTCACCCAGGGCGAGTACATACAACCGCATGTGTGTGTGTGTGTGTGTGTGTGTATATATATATATATATATATATATATATATATATATATATATATATATATATATATATATATACACACACACACACACACCTGTACCAACATGTTTCGGGGAAATAATTTTTTTTAGCATTTACTTGGAAATTCCGAAGGTATTTTTTAAATGATTTGTGTAATTAAGTTATGCACATTGGGTTCTGTTAGAATTCAGCTTGTAAGTAGGGCCTAATGACATTCTAAGAAGGAAATTCGCACAAACTTTATTTGTCTATCAAGATATAATGCTCCATGATTGCTATCGCTCACTGTATTGGTGGTGGTATGACTTGGATGCAAGGTTCGCCTTTTTTCATTTTATCGTCTATGTTAAGCTGTGTGATATTCTCTAAATATATTTTATCGTAAATTACCAATTTTTACATTTATTTAATATTCTTTATTTACAAAGTATCTTGATTTTGATTACAGAAATTTGAGCTGTTATTGATTCTGCTATACAATCTTACGGCAGGGATGTCTATAGGATTGTCTATTGTTAGTACGTATTTCATTCCCAAACGTGACTTATGGAAAGGTAAGTACATTTTACTACCAGAATCTATTTATTTCGATGTAATATAACGCAACTATACCAATAACTCGTTACCTATTTCGTTACAAGTAGTAACATTTTGGCTCTTATGAGAAAAGCTAATTACGACACGTGCGAAAGCAATTTAAGAACAGATATTAAATAAATTAAATAGTTTCGCATAAACTGTAATTTTGATTTTTTAAAAACAAGTTTTCTGCAGTTGTTAAAGTAAAAATTACGATATGATTCAAGAACAACACAAGTTGTGTGCTAATAAGACAAGTTACAAGCAGAGGAACACTTGTTGGATTTTATTACGGTCCTAGTAATCTGCATTTTCTGTTAGCCGGCATTTTATTTTACACCCAAAATGCTCAACATTTCCATGAGAAATGCTAAGGTCTTTTGAAATTATTTTTTCTTCTAGTATTTTCAAAATTTCTCACGTGTCGTAAAAATTCTCAAAACTATCCATAAAATAGTACATTTTTTTTCTTCGTAGTCTTACTTCTAACGTTACGGTGAAACATAAGTTACTCCAGAGATAAGCCAATTAGTAAAGATTTTATGCAAAGTCACTAGCAGTGATTTCTGTAAATATTTAACTATGCAAAATGTAGTTATATTTTAGATTTGCTCGAAAAGAGCACATAAGTTGAAATTTTATATGAATCGTAATAATTAACGTTGTGGCGGTAACCCAGGATGTATTGATATTGATGGTTTTATGAAAGTACCGTAAGTCAGTATTTATTTTATCCCGAATTATGATTTTAACAACCTTCTTCGCGAAAAGGAAAAAAAAAAATAGTTGATGATCACCCAAAAGTAATATTTACTAATTTAAACACTATATTTTCAATTCAGTTTCAAGTACGTAGTGTAGTTGAGAAATATATGTCTAAATATTATAAATTTATTTTACAAGTGTAAATTTGATCCCAAGTTGAAAGAAATGCTTATTTTCTTTTAGATGATTTTAGGCACTATCATTTTTTAAAAGAAAGACATGTTTTTCTGAGGGCATATAGCCGTGACTTACGTTTATTTCCCTTTGGTTGCTGTTTACCCAAGCACTTATCGACGTAAGGCAGGACGATTCTAAGGATATAATTACATCTTCCCGCAGTAAATAAAGTGTGATTATTTGACGAGACGCTTAGCGTTGGTGTACAATAGTGTAAACATTTAGATAAAGCATAATACTCAATTTATGTTTGAGTACGCAAATTCACCGTTTCTGGCCAAAATTTCCACCGTTACTGTACTTTCATCGCTATGCCCCCGGTGTGTCAGTCAAGATTTAAAATCTTAAAGAAACTTATCACAATGTAAATACTTTAATAAATCAAGAAAATTTGCCGGAAAGTAGAATCTGAAGTTGCGCATTACCTGATGGAAACAAAATAAAGTGCGTCGTACACTAGCTGAGGTAAACCTAACAGTTATTATCTTGAACACAGAACCATTTCTTATCCGCGCGCCAAGTGTTGTCGTCTGGACTCCCTAGGGCACACACGACCCTAGGGCTCTGCTAAGCTCAGAGGCACGTTCAATGATTCGATCCGGTGAACCTGTTCCTCAGTTAGTCACGGTCTGGCAGTGTACGTGCCATTCTGAAAACATATATCGTGAATGATCCCGCACATGCAACACATCATTTTATGATGCACAAATGCAATAATACTAATAGGTCATTCGGGATAAAGTGAGTACTAAAAATAATCGTTGAAAAATATCACTTGTCATTACTGCATATAATTCAACATTACCTTACTATTTGTATGGTTGGCAGCGAAATTAAGCGATACAGTTCCATGAACGTTCCTATTTAAATACAACAATACTGAAACAAAAGCAACAGAAATATAAAAACTGTGTTTACATAATTAAAGAAATTTTATTTATTATACTGCGTAGATTACTACAAACTGCACAATTTATCTTATACGCACAAACATCAAGTGACGTGTCCAGAGAGGTTAGACATTTCCCATCGTTAACCGTTACGCGCGAAAATGTACGAATTGGCTGAAAATAGAACTTTAGCAGGGCTTTTATGATTGCTCACTTTATTCCGAATCGCCTATATTTATTTTGTTGAAGTTGCATATTATTTGTCCCGTTACACAACATAGTACATGTGTTTACCTTACCTACTTGAAATTACTAACTGTAGTACTTATCTGTTTTTAGTTCTAACAGCGGTTCAGTTATTTTTAAATACATGAATAAATTAAATCTAAAACTATAAATATATAAATCAGTATAAGCATACAGAAATTAAATACATAAATACATGTAAACAATAGTACTATAATATATAATGCTTGCAGGCATCATAAAATACCTAACACGTCATATGGATACATAACGACTTTGAAGGCGATATTGAGGCATGTTTATAACGCTAGTAAATAAGCTAAGGTTTCAGCGTCTATATGCTTGACGTGAAGTGTAGATGGAACAAGGGCAGGGTGGAATTGTTGAAGTATTTGGGAGAATAAAATCACGCCGAGAAAACATTTTTGAAGTAACAATTTCATCGCTTT
Source organism: Medauroidea extradentata (assembly GCA_003012365.1). Classification (NCBI taxonomy): domain Eukaryota; kingdom Metazoa; phylum Arthropoda; class Insecta; order Phasmatodea; family Phasmatidae; genus Medauroidea; species Medauroidea extradentata. The sequence goes on along the minus strand of PNEQ01124503.1, from coordinate 28,178 downwards.
ATCTAAATGTCAAAATTCGGACTTAAAAAAATCGCGTTCGGGTTTGCTGGAATGGTCTGACCACCGCTATGGTACAGTAGCCGTAATTTCTCGCTAGATTCACGCGGATGCCCAACATGTTATGAAACCTTAATTTTTTTAAACCTTGTATGTGCCTGTTAAAAGTAACGAACAAGAAACTACATGCAAAGATTAAAGTTATTATATGTATTCGTTTCAATCAACATATATGTCACTATTATTTTGGCACAATTTACTACAGTTAACGTAGTCAACCCACATCTGTACATTTACGTAATAAATAGTACTGCCAAGTGCAGCCCAAATCATTTACTGACTCTGCCGCCTTTACCCACGCGAGTGAGTGGATGTATCAGAGTTTTTACATTTTTAACAAACTAACTTGAGCAAACCAGGCAAGTTGTAGCAGGATTGCCAGAGAACACGCCCGACGAAAAGTTTTATTTTTAGTAGCGTTTTACGCCTCACTGACATCAGGTTCTTAACAAATGGCAACATATAACACAGAATAATTAAACGGAGAACGAATAGGCAATGACCCTCAGGAAGGCACAACTCCGTCATTTACCTGAAGTATTTTTTATAAACCACAAGTAAGCTGAAATGGGGATGGGCGGACTCGGGAACAGAACACGAGTCGTCACAAATTCACATCAGTTTACCACTGCAGCACCTTCCCGCGAAATGGATTGTAATCAGTGACGACGATTACGTCAAAATAAACCGACGATATTGACGGTCGAATGCATATTCATATTGAGTAAAATATAATCCTCTAGTGAGGAATTTACATCGCAGAGACGAAAAATGAGTTAAATTTAAGGAAAAACTGAGGATTTATTAAGAAATCGTCAGACTTTCCCAAAAATTATCTCAAGCTGCAAATCAATCATGGCGGCCATAAATAAATAGAGGTTAGAATGTCATATGGGGGAGAGTAATATTCTTATTTGTAATTAGTTGGGGATATTTTAAAGGAGGAACATAACTATGGTGTATAGGAAATACAGCAAGTACTGGACGAGATAATTTATTTTCGTTGTACAAGTTTTACACGTTTTTATTTTGAAACAAAATGGTTACGAGACCATTTCATAACAATACCAACGACATGTTTTTATCGTTTTCATTTACACTTTTAAAACTAACATTACAATGACATTAATTATAAATTATCAAATTGCTTTCGTGTAATATTTGTGCATTATAAATGAAAAATATTATACATTTTAGCTACATTCACATGTCAGTGCAAGAAGATAAATTACTCTTCTTGCCAATAATGTGGTAACACTTCACTTTGACTGAGATATCACAATTTCCTGACTGTGCAATACAAACTAAAGATCCTCGGACTTTACTCAAATTCTACTTAGTTTCACCTTTACTCACGAATTTCCTCACATGACTCTGAACTCGATCCTGTAAGTTAATGATATTTGACACACATGTTTTCATTTAGACTCAGACATGGCGATTCAAAATTAAACATTGTATATGGGACTGCTGGAGTGACTAGAGTCATCGAAATGCTTTCTCTCTCAGTATCGGATAGTTTAGAATGGACATTTGTAATATCACAACATATATAGGCTACAACCTTTTTTTTATCATCCGTTGTTTGTATTAGATTCGGCTCTCCTTGTTATTCCGAATTCACGAATCTGATGCCTGGCTTATACCAGTGTATCGCGAAGCTCTTTCGGTTTTTTTCGCCAGAAGTAAAATCAGACATCCGTTGGCAGCTTCTCCGTTGCGACACTAAATCACACCATAATATCCCCATACCCCCTACAATGTAACTTGCTTTATTGAATAAGGAGGTATATTCTGTAACTTCACATCTAGAAAAGATCGTCACCTGTATCTGTCTTTCGAGAGTGACAGCGATACAGATACTCACTCGTGACACTGCCATACTCTCTAACAACTCTTGTTACTATAATTTCTATACGTTTGGCCACCACACTGTAAAATGTGCTCTGAAAACCTTCATACATAATAATAATTTTATATGAATACTTTTAATTAATAACAAATCATATATTCACTTATTACATTTCAGAATAAATTTTACATCAAATTCATTCGTCTCTAGTAGGAAGTTAGGGTACTATAATAACAAGAGGTAGCAGCACTAGTACTGTGTTAGTGAATGTCTTGGCCAAAACTAAATGTACACAGAGCTGTAACATACGAACCATGCATTTTGAGCAGTACCATTATGAAAATCTGTTTCCTCAGCCAGAAATAAATCGGATTTGTTTCCTTACAAAAATAATTGTGGAACGTAACTTTAAAATATCGGGTTAATTTTGATGGATTTTCGCTCGTAACTGCACCCTGAGTCTCGATTCCAACATAAAGAGATTCCGTAGAATTTTGAAAGACAGTGAGTGAAGAGATTTTGGTCAGCACTTCAACGCTGGTGAGATGGAACAGCACCGAAATGAGGGGGCGGGGTTAGCGAGAGATCCCCGATAAAGCACGCCGACCAGCGGTATCGTCCGGCACAATTTCCGCATGCGAAAGTCCGGGGACCGACCCCGTCCGGGATCGAACCCGGATCGGATTGGTAGGAAGCGAGTGCTCTAGCCACGCACTGCGCCAACCGCGGACCCTTTGAATGACAGTCAATGGATAATTTTTAACTTTAGAATACGAATCCTCGTCTTGAAGACAGTTACGCACTAGCTGTCTTTGTGTAAAGATTGTATAAGGAATTGAAAGAGTTAAGGAACATACCTCCTGGAATATCCAGCTGTGGACTCCGTAGCTCCCCGCAGACTGTTTTCGGCGACTGATGCTTTTGTTACGTATGGCACAGTTGCCGATACATGCGCGCAGCCGCTTCTCTCCTCATCAGGGCTTCACCGCTTCCGTAGTACACCATCCGTAGGCCTATATCAGACCGCCGACAGTATTACTAAATGTGATAACTTTAGGGAAACTTTACCGAGTAAAGTGTCCAAGATTTATATACTTGAAAAGAACTACAAAAACATCTGTTTTCGCCATTTTGGACAATAAACTCCAGAGATAAACTGAGGACCTGAAGTGTACACGTGGGTAACGTTGTTTGAATGTTGTTCTTAAGTAGGCATCACTTACGCATGTTAACGGCCTTTGCACACCGCTTAACGGCCCGGGCAGGCGGCCACCTTCAAGGGCATTCCAGAGGGAAGAAATCTTAATTTTAAGTTCGCATGAAACAGTGTTGGTTTTAAGATTTTTTAATGTTTGTTGCAATGGGAGTTTAAAATTATAATTTATTGGTTTGTGAACATACGCCACTGCTCATGTTTTGCTAATCAAACTTGTGTTGAATGACAAAGTACAAAAATTAACAAAAAACAGACATATGACTTACACAAAAAGCAGAGAAAAAACAATCTCAGAGGAATTCTGTCAGTTTTTTTTTTTTTTTTTTTTTTTTCAAGATTCGCATCTTGGTATTCCGACCAGCTGCGTATCAGCCTGAAGACGGGAATAGAATGCAATTCCCGAAACGTTGCATTTTTTCGTTGTTTTTATCTTGTGATATGTTGTCTCTTGTCCTTTGTTTGTTGTCCACTGATCACTGTTTTTGTCTACTTCCACCTTTTTTTCATTTTGGAAATCTGGTTAAATTTGTGTCTGTCTTTTGCGTCTGGTTGTTGCATCGATTTTCGACTGAATCCTACCCTTATAATTATTTGTCTAGTTAAAAAAAATTACCAAATTCCTCTCGGATTGCTTTATCCTCTGTTTTATTTTGTGTGAGTTTTATGTCTGTTTTTTGTTCTTTTTTGTACTTTGTCATTCAACACGAGTTTGATCAGCAAAACATGAACAATGGTGTATGTCCACAAACCAATAAATTCTAAGCGTCTGTTTTGTAGACGTTTCTTCGGAGTATATATTCCTCTTACAAAAAAAATGTAGCTCAATCAATTTTACCACAATGGCATTTCAAAGTCCAAATTTGCATGTTTTTAGTTCATGCACCCCCCAAAAACCAACTAACATAATGAACGAAATAATTCGCAGTAAAAGTAAAAATTTAAAAACCAATTCAAACAATATTTTGTGCTTTTAAAATTTTTTCTGAAATTTGACATTTTTTGCTACTTTTAGAATTTTTTTAAATATAATAATATTTTGTATTGCGTTGTATATGCTTATAGCCCTAACGCGTATCTTGTACTTTTACTGCCAATTATTTAGTTTAATTATGTTTATTGGTTTACTTGGGCGAAGGAGGGAATGTGAACAAAAACATGCATATTTTTACTTTAAAATGCCACTATGGGAAAACTGGCTGAGCTATTTTTTTGTAAGAGGTATATGTACTCCCAAGTAAAGTCTACAAAACTAATACTGTTTCATACAAACATAAAATTAGGATTTTTTCCCTACTCGAACGTCCTTGAGGATGCTGACTATCTCGAAGCTCCAGCACGAGCAAGGATAAGGATGTATACGTGTTAAATTTAATTCGGTGTTTTTAGTACCTGTCGTACTAACACATATGCCACCACTGAACTTTTTTCATCTCGGTGAGGCACACATTGCTCTAGGTAGAGCTTACGATTTTTCGCGAAAAGATGTATGCAACAGTTTGCTTCAACGACTTATGTACACATACGAAGCTTTGCTTCATGGTTATTGGCAGACTGTATTATTGCTAGAGATGATGGTTTATTATGGGAAAACTTGACTGTTCTGGGTTTCAAGCTAGCCAGAAGATTACTGGCGTTCGCTGGTAAGTGGAGATGTTGCCCTATTTGACTGAGGAAATAATAATAACGCTAATATAATATTTGATGCCTGTTATTGATGTGCAGGCAAGCTACGTTGTGTCAGACGTGCATCACCCAATCGTATGTGTTTTCAAGGTTATGTCGGCACGAAATATTTTCGCGATGTACCATCATCTCTAATTATTGCAAAGACGTGGCTCATTTGTCTGTGCCAACAGGAACAAGGTTACTGCGATACCACACGACTGTGATTTGCGGGCACAACCCTAGACGCTGAGAGTTAAAAACAGCCAATCACTGACCATTAATCAGGGCTTCATATGTGCACATAAGGGATTGGAAAAAACTGTAGGCTTTAGCTATAGGATATTTTGTACGGGTTTTTCAATACCCTGAAAACTACGAACAAATAAGTACGTTCTTGATCAAAGAACACTCCTACGTCTTTATTTCTGTAGCAATGATCTCATATTATTATAGCAGAAAATTGTTTTTGTCCGAAAGCGATATTATTTAAAAATTACAGAGCACCGCAGAATACAATTTAACATGCAAACCCCTATTCTTGCTCACGCCACGTCTCTCAGATAGGCAGCAACCTTAAACACACGAAAACATCTTATCGCTACGTAATAATTGCAGTTTTCTCTTCTAATAATTAAGTTTACGCACAAAATATACATTTAAACACACTGAATATTTAATTTTTATTAGCTATGGCTTGCCAATCCACAGAATCTTTCATTTAATTGTGTTGCATTGACAGTTTTGTTGCCTTTAAGCATCAGCAAGTCTTGCCGGTGTTATTTGTTTGTATACAACATCGAGAGAAATCGTATTATAAATTACTGTCAGTGATAGCGTAAGACTGGTTAGAGGATTTTCATTACTGCGGTGTGTGTTGTTGCGGTATTATGGTTTTATCATTATTATCATTATTATTATTATTATTATTATTATTATTCACATGCCAAAACAGTTCTGTATGGTGTGCCAGAATATTATATTTCATTTAACGAACGTCCCGATATCTCTAAAGCTATAAATAGGGACATTAATAATTCCCGTTTTCTTTTGGGCACAAGATAGAATTCAAAAAACTGTAAGTTCGTGTCACTTTCGCAATTGACCCTTGACTTATTTGACACCTTGACGTCGTTGAGTAACTGATGAAGAAATCATGCAAGCTCAATCGTTTTGTATCACCACAGAATATGTAGGAATACAGAAGTGAAATAGCCGGAAGGATAGCAAACTCAGCATACACACCACGAAAATGGCTTCGCTGGCCAGGTCAATAGGAATCATGCCGTAACAAATGAGTCAAACAGACGCGGGGCTGGTATCAACAACTTCGGGCTGCCAATAAGTGGCGAAATTCGCCCGTAACAAATGAGTGTTATTTCACGTCTGTATTGGTATCACTGAGTCTGCGAGCAGCCAATTAGCAGCACTATCTGCTTGAGTACACAAGATGATCTTAGAGGCTAGACTACCAGTCGGTGACCCCGAGAAATATTCCGTTGTCTAGTTGTAAGGTACGTTGTGTTATGAATGGACGTTTTCACAAACGCTTCCTAAAAATTAAGTATGAGTGTATAACTTAACGTGAGGCAAGGCTTGCCTAGCTTGGTACAGCGTTTCGCCAACTCTTTTAAGAGCGGATTAAATATTTTAAGCCTTGCCTAAAGCTAGGCGCCCGAAATCGGAGGCCTAAATTCTTAAGCACAGCCTAAAACATATACAAACAAAGAAAATTGATGCCATGGAAGAATTGGAAGCATAGGCTGAGGAGGTTAATTAAGTTTTCGAGATTGCAAATATTGCTGACGGTGTGGAACGTCTGCCACGACCACGAAGATTTCAGCTGGTACCTGATTTGTTTGAAGAATTTGATGAAACCTACTTCTTAGTGAGATTGAGAATGAAAATGAATACTGCCCGTATGTGTAAATTAAAAATCAAATATTCTGTACCACACTCCTGTTTTCTAGCAATTCAAAAATAATGTCCACGAAATAATGTACGTACCTTCGTTTCATTCAAGCAGGTGTAGCTACACCGTTGCATTGGTGTAACTACACCAGAAAAAAATGTGTTTCATTGAACAGGATATGAGTCATGTTGTGATTACACTGAGTTTCATTCAAGATGGTGTACTACGCTAGTAAAATTTTGGCAGAAAAAAATTACTCCTGGTCTGTTAGACGTGTAGCTGGTGTCGTGTCGTAAACGAGCGCGCTGAGTTTAAATAAGTTAATTTATGGAGATGTGGTTAATAAAGTGTGTGTGTGAGATGAAGGTTTTCACAATTCTTGTAGATGATAGTGGAATAGCTATAGTGAACGACAAAAAGTAATGTATGTTTGTCTATGTTGGGGGTGAATTTTTATGTGGGTAGTGGTTAACACGTCGTAGTAATATAACCTCAACACTTCACATTTAGTATTTGAGGTAAGACTTTATTTTTGTTGTATTTTGTATCTTGTAATAGCATATTTAAATGATATTTTTGAAACGGACATTAATTCTTGGCTTCTTGTATGATATATATGATCGATAAATACAATTCTGGCCTCAACTGAATGGAATCATTCTAAAAAAGAAATATTCTCGCGCATAAACATACCAGTTTTAAAACGTATTCCTATAGGCTACTATGAGACTCAAATTAATGAAAAATACACCTTAACTTACATACGAAATATGAAGTGTTGAGGTTATGTTACTACCTGAACTAATCACCACACACTTTTCAAATTCACCCATGAAACAAACGTATATTAATTTTAGTTGTTTACTAGTGCCTTTACACTTTTATTTTCACGAATTTGTTTATTGGTCGGACTTGCAATGAATCTTTATACACGATGGATGCATGCGGCACAAAATTCACCAAAAGTTATTTCATTCAACGGCACTGGTATATAGGCCTGCATCAGCATACATCGAGACATATCTTTGGTACAGCTGAATTACACCAGCTACACCAAGTTTGAATGAAACGAAACTAATCGTAAATGTAAACAAAATTATATATTATCTTTTGATTGGCTGTTCACATCACGAGACAACCATTGTGAAGTACCAACTTAATTATTTTTTCCACATTAATCTTTAAGCGAGGCCTAGCTAAGTATGGGCTAACTAGGTTGTTGTATTGGTGAAACATACATTCCTCAATTAATCTTTACTTAAACTTGTGCTCGGCTTAGTTGAGACCTAGTTTGGGAAGCGTTGGTGAAACCGGGGCTGGTACGAACAGCCTCAATATACGGTGAAGTTTGCTCGCATCAAATGAGCCGCCGCTTCATTTCACGTCTGCGTTACAATTTAGTCCGTGTTACCACGTCACTTCAGCTGGGAACAATATACCTCATCCCCACGCCTTCCCCTTACGGTTAGCTAGAGAACAACGATGACTAAGATTAAGGGTGTAAAGAGATTTTGGACAGCGCTTAAGGTGGCCGCCTGGGTGGACGAATTTTGCGTGTTCAAGTCTATAAAGTACAGAGAGCTAAAAGTAAACGCAGTAAGAGCATCAGGCCTCACTCTAGCCTCTAGGCGAAAGTCAACAAACTGGCGCGCCGTATTCTCGCCAATAACTGGGCAGTGTTATGCATAAAAGATTCAACCCACATTTCAATTTATATCCAAAAAAATATATATTCACATCTAGAGGAATCTGAAAAACTTACTAAATATGATAACATCATAAGAATGAAAATATGCCACATATATTTAAGTAAATCGTAACACAAAATTGCATTGAGGGCACTCACCATTCTTCAATGTTATTTGTTTGCATATTTGAGGGTTGACTATTTTTTGCAGTGTTGACTCTGTAATTTTACGACGTACTATTTCAGATTAATTTGTGTTGTACCCTCGTAAACAATTTTAAATATTCCGAACCAAGATTTTCAATGTCCAAAAAGTACCTCAATAACCATCCAATTTTCGCATTTTTGGACGTGAGAAAATAAATTATAAAATTTATCAAGCATCTCACAAAGGTATACATGTGTGTGACGGTCTTTGAATGCTGCTCTTTAGCTTTCATCACTCACATTTGTTGAGAAGTTTTAGAATAAATTCGTATTGGCCGAAGCTCTGAGCACAACTCGGCGGCTGGGGCAATCGGCAACAAACTTGGTGCACTTTTTTGCATTTCCGATTAATTAAAATGCTGATGCACTAAGAGTGACACATCACGCGTATCATGCCTTATGCTAGCAGTCTCTAAGCGCAAGTATCTCAACTACCGAGTGTACACTGTTCGGCGGCCTGGGAAGTCTGCCAACTTACCAGCGAGGTTTTCAGCGATGGTGTGAGTGACATGAGGTATGGAGCACAACCAGAATAAAATAAGCGGAGAAAACGGGAGATCTCCAAGGAAACCCACTGATCAACGGCATCGCCAGGAACGACTCTCTCATGCAAAAATCCGGATCGGCCCCACCTGAAATCTAACTCGGATCGCCCTGGTGGGAAGCGAAGGCCAGTTGCGGCTCCAGGAATTAAGATAAATAGCCTACAGTATTTGCCCGACACGGGAACGTTGTAACACAGTTAATTATCAGTTTAGAATTTGTTTCCCCATACGCGAACTTTCAGTTTAGCCACAAAAAGCCTTACGATTACAATATGAAACTGTACCATTTGTATAGCCTGGTCCCGGTAAATTTAGAACTTTTGAAGATCTCCTTGTCAAGAATCATGATTTAAAAATATGGCCTCATACAAAAACTTCCAGGTAAAAGATAAATTGTATTAATAAGTGGCGGAAACATAGACCTACTACATAACAAAGACAACTAGTCCTCGCAGGAGGAAAGTTAGCCTGGCGCTAGTGTCACGAAGTGGAAGTCTGACCGGCCACATAAAGGGCAGAGCATGAATTATGGTTTTCGTCTGAGAAAAGTTTTCTTTACACGTTCTAGGTCTATAGGTGGTTCACTTTAAAGTGAGCACTGCCCAACAGCTTTAATAATCAAGAAAAAGCATTAATTGGGACAACAGAAGTGAAGTTTTGAGAGTTGTGAAATGTTTACACTATTTTTTAGTTGCATGAAAATTTTGGTATTTAAAGTGGTAAAGATGGAGGCATAACGGCTCTCAGAAAAATATAAGCAGTGCTCAATTTATCCTGAACAGCCTATAGAAGTTCGCAAGCAGTAAGGACGAGTCAAGCACGAGCATCGTACCTCCCCCTAGCCGGAGCAACTCACCTAACTGGCAAGAAGTTTCCCCGCCGACTACTCGACTCTATTAGTAGAGACAGGGAAAATTCGCGGGTTCGCTGAAGTGTAGGCTGGCCTCCAAGAATACCTGTGTACTCAAGCAAACAACATTTGTTTATTATCTGCTGGCTGACTCAGTGGCATGGGACTAGTTAAGGTATATTGTTATTATTGGCTCAGAGACATCCAGGGGACTTCAAATAAGTCAACGACCAATTGCGAAAGTGGCACGAACTAATAGTTACTGGAATTCTAGCGTGTGCGTAAAAGATAACGCGAATTTTTCAGGTCTCTATATATTAGACATTCTGTGGTGACCCAATTATTTTATAACGAAAGATGAAGGTTGATTGTACATATCTATACATTTGAAAAGATTCTACGCCAATATTTTCATGCATGAAAAGGACCTCAAAACCACCCATATTTGCCATTTTCAGCAGTGTCAAATTGAACATTAGAGATACGTGGAGAACCTGAAATGGGTATATATGTGTGTAGCGATATTTGAATGTTATTCCTAAACAGATAGAATGCACGCTGATCAGTTTTCAACTAATCTTGTTACGGACGAAGCTCTACACTCTGCTCGGTGGCCTACCACGTTTACGCATTGTTAAAGTGCGCGGTAGATAAATAAACGCTGAAAACATAAATTGATTTCTACGTTTTTTTCGAAGCCAATATAGATATAGTACTCAATGACAATCCAAGATAATGGTATTTGTCAACTTTATGAGTAAATATTTATCCAGAATGACTAAAGCCGGATTCACAACCACACTTTAACGTACGTACGAACACACGTACGTACGTTTAGTATTATAGATTGGATTCACAACAACATTAATCTATATATGCGCCGAAATTGTTTATATCATAACCAAATGTCGGTAGTAAATAATCGTAATTAATTTTTATTTTTTGAAACGAATTTAACAATTTATGACCACGAGATAAATTATTACTCAACATAAATAAATATTTAATTGATTCTTACGCTTGCACATGCTGCATTCACAACCACCACTTAGCGTTCGTACGTACGAAGTATAAAGTTGATCAACTCTACTACGTACGTACGCACACTACGCGAGGATGTGAATGCTAGCATGCACACTCGGTGTTTCTACTTTTACACGTACGTACGCGCGTACGCTAAGTGGTGGTTGTGAATCCAGCTTAATTCGTTACGCGTGATCTCTTGCACTGCTGTTAAATGCACGAGGTTCCGGCGTCAGAGATTGTGCCTCAGAAGTTCGTAACACTGAATACAATTTCGTTTAAAATGTTGGCTAAAACTATGGTCTAGAATTGCTATTGTTTAGTTTTCGTAAATAGGCTTCAAGAAACCTACAGTTATAGACTAATGCTTATTAGCGTTGAATTATGTACCACACCCTCTTAAGCTGCAGTTGGCAGTTAACGAAAATGCACTCGTGTAACTCGAATATAGTAGAACAAATATATCAGGGCACTTTATTGATCTCTGCCTGAGTCGAGAATGCATCGATGGCCCAGTTTTGAATAAATTGCATATATAAAGATTTCCGTTTCTCCTAAAGCTGTGTTGACATATTTGGTTGGTGTTAATCTGAATTAAAAGTACGTAGGCAACTATTTAAGGTGTTTAAAATGTTTATAGTCTGACTTTGCTGAAATTATCGCATTTAAAAACTAAATAAATATAATTTCATACTCTTTGCTGGCAATAAATAAAGTGCCATGCTATTAAAACAAGTGAATTTACGTGTTGTTATTCTAGAGTGCATTTACATCTATGCGTGTTTGTGTGCCAAACTCAAAAATGTGATTTTTGAGTTGTATCCATTTTGAACTGGGCCATCGGCATTTTCGTAACCATATATCCTCGATTTGCTGTATTGTATTGTACCACCATTGGTTTTCGGCATACGTTTATACTCCAGTACTGCAACAACCCAGGCCTAGTGGTTTTTGTATGTCAGGGCTGCTACATTGTAATTACAGATAGTTCTGTAATTCGAAGTGAAAGAGTAATTTTGTAACTATAGGGCTCAACAATACTATTAATAGTTTTAAATCTGAGTTCCTGTTGCCTGTTTCAGAAAATGCACTTGACGATTTGTACAGTAAACTTGCGCTACTGTTAGCACAAGAAGTCTAACTGAGTAAAACGCTATCTAAATCCCAAAATAATTCTTTCTCGTACAAAAATTACAAAAATTTAAATGATGATAAAACTCGAGTTAATGACAAAAATGTCTAAATTTTCTTAAAATTACATGAAATAACATAAACGTCTTAAAGGGACTGAAATATTAGCAGAAACAAATAAGACAACTAACTGAATACCTTATATAGATTTCTGAATTTGTTGATGAATAAAAATAATGTTATTGACGAGAGATAAACATATCATTAGCAATTACTCAGATGTGTGTTTTATACAAGGTTTAATAGCGCTAATTAGAAAATACTAGCAAAACTAATTAGCTACCACATAGAATTATATAATTTATTTAAATAATACTGGAACAATCGTTAAATACAGCCGGCAGATACATCGTGCATAAATTCATTTACAGTAACTTAAATGAATTTATCAAAAATCCAGAACAGCAAACTATTTGGATTTATTTAGAGAAAGGTTATTTTCTCCCTCTACAGAACAATTCAGCTAGAACAGACAACCAAACTTTACTGTCCCTATTTCAACATTAGCGTGATACCCGCAAAAGTAATTTTTTTTTCTGAAGGTAGAGTTATGGTTGAGACGTTTGAGCTGTTAAGACGGGCGTTTTCGATAACTTTGAACTCTAACAGTCACACTGACGATAGTGAATTGAATAAAACGACACGTTAAAATGACTAGTCAATACCGTCCAACAGCGACGTTGGGGTTACAGTCGAGATACTGAAACCGCATAGCTAATTGGGGTGATAAGTGAGAAACTTGACACTCATATACCACAACTGAGCAGGGAAATTAGTGAGAAATTTGACACTAGGCCACATAGCTGAGCAGGGAAATACGTCAGAAACTTGACACTCATATACCACAACTGAGCAGGGAAATTAGTGAGAAATTTGACACTAGACCACACAGATGAGCAGGGAAATAAGTCAGAAACTTGTCACTCATATACCACAACTGGGCAGGGAAATTAGTGAGAAATTTGACACTAGGCCGTACAGCTGAGCAGGGTGAGTGAAGTGGTATTGGTCAGCGCTTAACATCGAGGTCTTTAGCGTTGGTGAGGGGTGATATAATGTGAGAATGGAGAAGCGCCGGAATGAATGGACGGGGGAAACGGGAGATCCGCGAGAAAACCCGCCGAACAGCGGCATCGTCCGGCACGATTCCCACATGCAAAAATCCAGGGACCAACCCCGCCGGGAATCGAACCCGGATCGCCTTGGTGGGAGGTGAGAGGTCTGACCCCTCGACCACCGCGGCCCCTCAACTGAGCAGGGAAATATGTCAGAAACGTGACGATTTATAGCACCATTGATCTGGAAATAAGTTAGAAATTTGACACCCAAGTTGCACATTTGAGTGGGGAAATAAGTCAGAAACCTGACTCTCAGGCAGCACAATTTAGCAGAGAAATGAGTGGGATATTTGACGTGTCAAAAACATGAAGTGACTCTTCATGAAAAAAAAAAAAAAAAACTATATATTTATACGAAAATAGAAATTCAAGCTCAAGCCTGATGAAAATAAAATGCGAGATAATGACACTAAATAAAATACATGGGAACATGTACACATACGGTTTAACGTGTACGGAGCAAATGCAGATACAGTAACTGTCAGAAAATATTGCGTCAAAATGTCAAGGCTGACAGAGCATAGATTTAACGAGGGACTCGAGGAATGCATTGCCACAGTTGACAGACGGCCGATTGAAATGTTCAAGGTCGCACCGCAAGCCACAGCTGCTACTTCTCACCCCGATGCTGCACCTGACAGCTCCGCTCAACAAGGGGATATGTACATGCCCAGACCTCTGTCATCCTAGTAACACAAGCCACAAGGACACGAGTCAGGCAAGTAACCGCTAATTCATAGGTGGAATCAGGAGGTGGCCACGCCGTATACTGCGCAGCAAATACTTGAAGTCAGTGTATTTGTGCCCTTGTTGTACGAACGATTATACACGTGTTCACTGTAGCTCATAAATATTGTTTCCGCTATAAGGGCAAATGTATTTTACACGAGTTTTGAAGAGCAATAGACTAAAAATTATCTATCAAATGACAGCTGTGTTGTGATTATCTTAGTCTACATTGTTTGTAGAACAAAACTTGAAATAAAATGTGAACTTAACAACATGACTTTTTTGAAACACATTTCTGTGAGTACCGACATCGCCTATTGTTAGAGACACTGGAAAATCGCGGGAATAGTTGAGTGTTTGCTAGGTTCCAACGTAATGTATATAACACTGAATGTTTCGTATCAACACTGGCTATCGTTTATTAGCAGCATTGTTTCTCTCTACAACAGGCCCAGTTAGAACTGCACAGCTCTGACACACAGCGTGTGTGATTTGTCCCAAAACTGTTCACACGTGTCACGGTTAATATAATACAGTTTACAGGAGACTATTTAAAACATTTTTGCGATTTTCCAGTGTCTCTACCTATTGTTTGAGCAAGGAAACCATTGTTAAGCTAACAGTGCTAGTTTTTGCCATAATTGAACATTTTGAGTGATAGTATGTTCGTTGTGTTGCTATTACCAAGCAGTTGCACATCGTCAGTGACATACGTATGCGTAAATAAACAATATATGTGGCCGTATTTTCAGGTTAGTTCGCTAGGTTTAGCTACATAAAAAAATGTTTTAACCACATAATTCACACAATGCAAATATGAAACATTACCTTTTTACTCATGTAATGTAACAGTAGCAGATTTATTACTCTTACATTTTCTATATTTTCTCCCGAATGCAACGCACGTAACCGTTTTCATTCAAGCCATTCAAACTGTTGAAAAGTACTAATACCATAACGGGGTTGTTTGTGCTGGGCTCAATAACGCACTGTTCGCGCAAAACTGGCATATATATGTCGACTTCAATGAAGTCCCACCAAGCCATCTCCTGTATACTAAGAGAAAGAGGGGACAAACTATAGTGAGCTATGTTGCTGCATTGTGTATATAAAATGTAATTGCACAACGTTTTCCCACTAACAATGACGTCTCCAAATCAGCTCAGGATTCGCGTGGCTTGTACAGTATACTGTGCGGATGTTTCTGGACACACTGTGTACATGCATGTGTGTATAATAATACACATGCGAAGAGCTGTATTTATTTAATGATTGTGCCTTGCTGGTTAAATTTCAAGATGAATTTGGAAAATTACTATCTGACTTTACAGCTGTTAGAATGGTTTTCAGCCGCATGTAGGTATTTCTACGCGAGTTTGATGGCAACACTTTTTTTTTGCTACGTTGTTCTATTTCAGGCAATTGCCACATACAGTAGCTATTTCACGATCTGCAAATGCATAATGAAGGGTCAATTGTAAAAACCAGTATGGAACGTGGGATAAGTAAGTGATATAAGTACCAAACCTTGTACGGAATCCACTAAAACACCAGGTTTGGTATTTGTATCTGTTATATTTCCTTCCTGGCATAGCACATGGTATGGCTCACCTCATACAGGCTGGAGTGGGCTCTGGTATGGGCGGTTCACTTTAAAGTGAGCACTACCAAACAATTACAATTATCAAACATGTGTCTTAATTGGGGCAATGGAAGTAAAGTTTTGAGAGTTGTAAAATACTTGCACTAGTTTTTAGTTATGTGTGGAAGATTCTGTATTTAAAATAGTAAATGTGGCGGCATAATAGCTCTCAGAAAATTATAAGCTGTGTTCTGTTTATCCTGAACAACCTATAGCGTGTAATATCGCCTGTAGGCTTGCTTCTAAACCCTTCCACCGCGGTGGTCGAATGATCAGACCTTTCACCTTCCAACGAGGCGATCTGAGTACGGTTCTCGGCAGGATTGGTCCCTAGATTATCGCATGTGGAAATCGTGTCGAACGATGCCGTTGGTTGGCGGGATTTCTCGGGAATTTCCCGTTTCCCTCGTCCATTTATTCCGACGCTGCTCCATACTCACCTCATGTCACCGCTAAAGCCATCGATGGTAAACGCTGACCAAAATCTCTCACTCACCCACACTAAACCCTCCAAAACACTTCGAAAAAAACCAGTTAAAAGCTATCTGCCGTAGGGCGTACACTGAGAGAAGCGTGTAGTTTAAAAAATGTGCTTAGCACAACCAAATAATTTCTACGAGTATATGGCGAAATGAAAAATTTTGTCACTGAACAAAACTACTATGTTTTTATTTTGTTGTCCACGTATAAAATTTTGTCAGTACAACTGAATAATTATTTAACAATGCAGAGATTTTTGTGCCAAACCATTTAAAAAATACGCGGTAGCACAGGAAACAAAACATTAAACCTAACGCAAACAGGCTCGTTCAATAGCATCCACGGCCAAGAGCGAAAATTGTTGAATGATACCTCCTAATGGATATCTGAAAATGCATTATTTTTACGCAGATGTTTACTGACAAATGTTACGTCTTTACTTCTTTCCTGTAGAAATTGTTAACCAGGATTCTTTGTACCCGAATGAAATATCACTAGATACTCCGGAAAATCGCGGAAATATTTACGTTCAACATAGTCTTCAATAAACTGTAGTATCTTTATCCTACCATTTTGGATGATGCAATTTGTCAAACGTGTGAATAGTTTTAGGACAAATCACACACGCTCTGTGTTAAAGCTGTAGACTACAGTTCTAATTGGGCTCGTTGAAAAAAATGCTTCAAATAAACGATAGTCAATATCGAAAAAAAAATCCTCAACCAGTTAAACCTACCAAAAAGTTAACATTTCCCGCGATTTTCCAGCAACATCACTGATACAAATACAGGCCTATTTATAATTCTATTTTTGTCATATGGAAAAATAACTCTCGATGCGTGATTAACAAACCACGGAGCGCAGAAACATTAAGGTTTGGTTGGAAGGAAGAAACTAAAATTTGGTTTCTTTCAAAAAAATTTTTGCATTTGCGTCAATCAAATATTTTTTTGCTAGGCGTTAGTACGTTGCATAATCATCTACATATTTTATTGGGTCTAACAGTGGTGTAGCATGATATTTTGTTATGGGAACTGTTTTACACAAAACACAAAAAACACAAATTATTAAAGGAGGGTCAGGGAGTTTCTCCCCCTGGAAAATTTTAAAATTTAATTTAAAAAATAGCATTGTTTTTACTTATTTTGCATGTTGTACTGTGTAAAAAATACCAAACAGCATTATTGTTTACCGTGGCATTTCGTAACTCTTTCTTATCAACATCTGCGAGAAATTGTATGTTAAAAGGAGGCGGGCTAATTTCCACGTACAAATGCTCTCATGGTAATGTTTTGCGCGATATTTCAACAAGAATGTTCGTGTTTGGAAGTTACTTTAGTGCTTGTGGCTACAAAGACTGTCTACAAGACTCATTAAAGTAATAAAGTTAATGGATAATATTTAGCCAAAATTAAACATGTACTTTAATTTTGGCTGGGAAATTTAGTTATCTATTTTTAAACTTTGATCTCGTTATTATTGAATACTACTAAGTTACTACATAATTAATTTCAACCACATTTGTAAGGGCTTGTTCCTGAGTTTTTTCATACTGGTGATAATAACTCAAATATGTTCTAATCAAAAGTTTCAAAAAATTTGAGTCGTTGTGCAGTCACACGATGCACAATACTGTGGCTTCGTTTTTAAATATATTGTACCATTCGTCAGCAAAAAAAATATATATATATATTTTGCTTCATTTTTACTTATTTTCACGACAAAAAAACGTGGTACTTTGGGTGATGAAATAAAAAAAAAGCCGTTCACTACAGTTATACAAAAAATTCTGCAACAAATATTAACACATTTGTGTCAAAACTGTGGAGCAAAATTTTGATATGAGTATTAGGTAGCAATAAAAAAATATTTTCGAAATCACTGCAAAACTCGGTAACAAGGCATTAACATTTTACTAATTTAAATTCATTTAATGTGACGTTGCAAAAATTCCCACACAACACGTTAGCTTACTGCAAGACTTGCATTTGACTTGCAGTTATAAACTTGCTTCGGTAGGCTTACTGCAAGCCTTGCATTTGACTTAAGCTTGTATGCTGACATACGGATTTTTTTAGCTTGCAGGCTTGCATGACAAGCTTTCTGCAAGTGTATTTAAAAAAATTGTTGCAGTTAATTTCTTGCAAGCTTGTGTTAAGCTTGATGGCTTACAAGTGACCCTTAAATGAAGTTTAGTATGTAAGCTTGCAACAATTTAAACAATTGCCAACTAGGCAACTTGCAGCAAGCTTTTAGGCTTGTCGTAACACACTTGTTGCAAAGTTGCTGGTTTGCCAGGATAAGCTTGCAGCTAGCTTGTAGTAAGCTTTTTCTGCTGTCTGGGACGTAAGCTAACGCCAGCTTGCATTTCACTGGATTTTGGATTATCGTAACAAGCTTGCTCACGAAACTTGCTGCAAGCCTGCTTGCCAGCTTCAATTTCACTTGATTTTGGCTTGCCATTGCAAGATTACTCACGAGACTACTTAGCAGTATTAATTCATGAAATATTTTCTAAGTGCCCATCAATAATGATCGAACGTGATTTAAACTTAACTTTGTAAATGAACAAGCACTTTAAAAAGTAACATTGTTTCATATGCTAGCTAAAACAACTGTTACGATATTAAGAATAACTGCAAGTAAACTGATATCCTTACTATTGTTAGTAAATTCACAAACATCAGCATTTACATAACAAAGTTCGTTCTTTTACAACCGAATCGCACTACTACACTTCTTAAGTATTTGCAATAGTCCAGTAGAGCCGACCCCCCCCCCCCATGGCTCAGTTGGTTGAGCGGCCGGCTTTGGTGTGGGGGTTCTGGGCTCGATTCCCAGGTCTCGCTGGGTGTAAATTTGTGTTTGTCCATTTGGGTCTCAAAAACTGTCACTATACAAATTGTCTCACGAAAAGTGCTGGGGTCACTCAAGTTAAGTCACATTAAAGGGGGGAATGTTTGGTGCAGTGATGATGCGGAAGCTTCCGCATCGCCGCTGCACCAAACATTTGAATAAAGAAAAAGGAAAAAAAGGGGTTAGCATAACTGTTTTGAAGCCAAAGGGTCTGTGGTTCGAATCTTGGCACAGTAACAGAAATTTTATGTTTAGTACTTTAACATCACGATTCAATGAACAAGCAATATTTAAGACGTAAATTTGAATGATAGTGAAAATAATTGCAGAAAATAAAATTTTGATTTGTTCTGCATGCTTGTAAATTAAGCTTGCAGCAGTCTTGCAAATTAAGCTTGCAGCAAGCTTGCAAATCTAGTTTGCAGCAAGCTTACAAATCAAAATTGCAGCAAGCTAGAAATGTGTGAACTAGGCAACAAGCAGTAGGCTTGTAACAAGTTTATTGGCTTGCTATTTTATGCTTGTTGCAAGGTTACAGACTTGCATTGGCAATGTTGCTACAAGCTTGTAGCAAATTATTTTTGCTGTCTGGGATTGTTGTCTTAGAAATGTATCTTTACAATAATAATTTGTAACATAACCCCTATTGTATTTAAATTTTTGCACTGTGAGAGGACATTTGACAAACAAAATAAGAACATTTTTTAAATACGTACATGTTATTACTACTTTAAAAAAATACAATTATGGAGTAAATGAGACACCTAAATACATTTTTACAATTTCCAACCTTCTGAAATGTATTTTCTGCCAGCACGTCTATAACATCCTAATCAAGAAATTTAGTAAATTTGCGCGGTATATTGCAACTATAAGTAATTTTTATCGCACGAGTGCTTCACGAGTTCACGAGTCACGACAACTGACGAGCCGCGATTCCTAACGTGATTACTTCAACTAAATGGCGGGAAATTGGAAATTACTGCACCCAAATATTTAACCCCAAAACCATTTGTGACAAGTGACAACCAGTCCGTACTGGTCCCGGCAAATGAGAGACAAAGTCCCTCCCTCTCTTAGTACACGACTGTCATTTACTTCAGTATATTGTTTCTTATGGTACTATGCAGTGACGGATCCAGCATTGCCGGAAGGGGGGAGCCTATGCCTTAAAAAGTGTGTATACATACACCCCAAGCCAAAAGCCGGGGGTCCTGAGATCCTTCCACGGGAAATTTTTTTTGAGATGCAAAATGGTGATTTTTGAGAAGTTTACACACAAAATATTTAATTGCATAAGTAAGAAATTTTTTTTGTAAATTATGTCTTAAAAAGTGAATAGTGGGAATAAAAAAATTAAAATAGAAAAAATTAAAAAATAAAATAAATCTGACATTAAAAAGAGGGGGGCGATGCACCCCCCCCCCCCATCCACTAACTCTGCCACTGCTATTACGTTATTCATGAAAACCAAAAGGAAAACAGAGCACGCACTAACTTGCTACTGTCTACGGACAGTCGGCAACCCTGTGGCTGTGGCATGGGCGAGTAAGAGACAGAGAGAGAGAGAGAGCGAGAGATTAGAAATCCGACCAGGAAATATGATAAAGTTTGGTCACTGCGACATCACTACCCAGCAAACACAAACTGTCGGCAAGACGTCTGCCCACTGTCTGAACTGTCCTCCAGTGTCCGCAGAACACAAAACGACAGCGGGCCAACACCGGCTTCTTGTCTTTTCCAGACACCAGTCAGTAGTTACTAAAAAGACACCCGCCTGATGTCCTTTTTCCGACACTCAACCAATTTTGAATCAAAAGACATCGGCCAGCTATAGTAAGGTTTTTTTTTCAGACACCAGGTAGCTGTCGTTTAACAGACAGCGGCCCGCTGTCTTTTTCCGACACTGGACCGACAATCGCCAAAAGATATCCGCCCAATACCAGACACAGATTTATTGTCATTAAAAAGACAACAGGATGTCTTTTTTATGGCAATCACCTAACTATCGCCAAAAAGGTACAAGCCCGATTTCGAAAAGATGTCTTTTTCCAGACACAGGTAAGCTATCATTAAAAAGACAACCAGTGGATGCCCTTTTAATGACTTTCACATAACTATCACCAAGAAGATACCGGCCTGTTATTTGCATGATGTCTTTTCCCAGACACATATTTACTGTAATTAAAAAGACAACAACTGGATGTCTTTTTTATGGAACTCACCTAACAATCGCCAAAAAGAAACAGGCCCGATACCGACACACACACAGGTAAACTGTCTTTAAAAAGACATTGGATGTCCTTTTTATGACACTCACCAAACTATCGCCAAAAAGATACCGGCCCGTTACCAGCATGATGTCTTTTCCCAGACACAGATTTACTGTCATTAAATATACAATCACTAGATGTCAGTTTTGTGACACTCCCCAGCAAACACAAAGTGATGGTTAACTGTCAGCAAGATGTCCGCCCATTGTCAAAACTGTACTCAAGTGTCTACAACATGACAAAATACAGCAGGTAGTTAACAATAAGATGTGTTTTTTAGATAAACACTAGCCATTACGATAAAGATGTCCACTCGCTATCCTTTCAAGACACTTAAAAAGAAATCGACAAAAATACCCCGGGCCGTTAATGGCGCAGTGACTTTTTACAGATAGCAGCCATCTGTCACGAAAGAGACACCGGCCTGCTGTCTTGACAAGAGCAAGAAAATGTTGGGCCATTAACTGCTCAGTGACACTTTTCAGACAGTGAGAAAATGTCACGAAAAATATAATAGCCTGCTATATTTTTAAGGTCGTCTAAAATATATTGGCAAGAGGATGCCTGGTTAACTGTGCAGTGTCCTTGTTCAGACAGCATTTATATGTAACGAAAGTTAACATACCAGTCTGTTGTGTTTTTAAGGACACTAAAAAGATATTGACAAGAAGATACCAAACAGTTGAAATGTGCTGTGTCCTTTTCCAGACAGCAAAAGTGTCGCGAAAAATTTACCAGCCTGCTGTCTTTCTAAGGACAGTTAAACAACATTGGCAAAAAGGTACCGGGTCAGTGACATACTGGTATCCTTTTCTGAATAGCACTTATCTGTCGCTAAAAAGATAATTGCCTGCTGTTTTTTTAAGACTCTTAAAATATATTAGCAAGAAGATACCGGGTCGTTAACATTTCGGTATTCTTTTCTGGGCAGCAGTTATCTTCGCTAAACAGATAATTGCTTGCTGATTTTTAAAATACACTTCAAATATATTGGCTAGAAGATACCAGGTCATTAACGGTGGAGTGTTTTTTTCGTTCTATCACGAATAAGATTCCAGACCGCTGTTTTTTCAAGGACATATAAAAGATATAGGCAAGATGAGATCAGGCAATTAATGGCATGGCGTACTTTTTCAGACAGTGGTTGGTTGTCGCGGGAATGATACTGACCTGTAGTCTTTTAAAGGAAATTTTAATTCCTAGTGTATTACTGACACATGGCACTAGTTCAATGGTTATGTGATAAGTAGAATACTAATCAACAATAAGCAAACCCAGTATACACTTCCTGTCTGCAAACTCATCCTTAAATCAGCAGTATGCCTGGAACAGTTACGTGTTGATATGTTTCATGTGTAAATTCCAGCAAGGTGGTGTAGTGTAGTGCTTAGCACAATGGACTACGAATGAGAAGATTGCTGGTTCGAGCCTAACACATTCAAATCATGCAACATCAAAATTTAATTCTGTATGATTACATCACGTAGGTGGTGACACAGACGAAACACTAGAGATATAATTTTTTCATGCATGTGAAACTTTTTGGAAATACATTTATATTGATGTTTGGCCATCTCCTGTCCTCCAAGTTTCGACACCCAGTCATCACTGGTCCCGTGTATTTTTTCTGACACTCAGCCTTCAACAGCCCAGTGTCTTTTCCGACACTCAACCTTCAATGGCCCGGTGTCTTTTCCGACACTGAGTCTTCAACAGCCCAGTGTCTTTTCCAACACTCAGCCATCAATGGCCTGGTGTTTTTTCCGACACTCAGCCATCAACGACCCGGTGTCTTTTCCGACACTCAGCTGTCAATGGTCCGGTGTCTTTTCCGACACTCAGCTATCACTGACCTGCTGCTTTTGTGACACCGACCCTCCATCTTCTTTGCTAACAGCAAGACATCTATTTGATATCTTACTGTTAGCTGTCCAGGCTGTTAGTTTTGGTGTTGTGAAAGTCATCCAGCTGTTTCTGGTACTGTGTCCTGAAATACATCCAACCGCTACCAGTCTGGTGTCCTGAATTATATCCAAAAGACATCTGGCCGTTGACTGTCCAGTGTCCTTTGACACATCCAGCAATCGTCAGTTCAGTCCCTGTAAAGATGTCAAACCTTCATTGGGCCTGTGTCCTGAAAAACATATAACCACAGATGGCCTGATGTCTTTTTGACATCATGACGGAATCGGTACGGTGTCTTTCTGAGTTGACGGCAAACTGTTTACTGCTGGTCCAAAAAGACACCGGCTGGACTCCGGCAAAAGACATTGGCCCGCTGTCTACTTTTCCGGCTAGCCGGAGTCGGCCCGATTCCGGTTTGTACTCTTTGTGTTTGCTGGGTACGCTGGCGTTGTGTGCATGAAAAGTGAACGAAGATAAGTCATTGTTTGCGCACTCCTCCTCAACTCCCTGCAGCAACTAAAACAATTTGCCCGGCCAAGCTGGCGTTGCTAAAGAACCGAGGGGACATAAGAAGAATAAATTCTGTACAAAATATTTTTATGTTTCATTCAAATAAATTTTCATTCGAATATATTTTGAACATACGAAATGTTCAAGTAAGCAAGTTCAGGGCATGTAAATTTGGAATGTGAAATTAAAAGAGGAGTGGAAAGTAGAAAAGCTCTAACATGAGAACATGACCGTAGAAGAACAGGTCTGGACACTTACCTTGAAACTTGACCCCCTTGTTGTTTGGCTGTAGTTCGCCAAGTTCAAGATAATGCTATATGTCTTTGGCGCTGCAATCAGGGCGATCGGACTCAAACTCCGCCCATTTACCTCCCACTAAGATAAACAATTTATCAAAACGTATTATTTATCAATTTAGGAAATACTTCCTTTGCTCATAATTTTAAAGCATGGCTCCAGCAATCTTTATTTACTTTATAATGTTAACAATGGAAAAAAGTGGGCGGAGTTTGAGTCCGACCACCCTAACAGCAACGCCAAAGATGCACAACACTCTCGATAACTTGATGATCTGCAGCCAAACAACAAGGAGGTCAAGCAAAATACATTTATAGATCGGCTAGTGTCCAGACCTGTACTTCTACGACCGTGCTTGAGAAGCACCAAAGTTACAAGAATGCGCCCGCCGTGCAGTACGAATCTACACACAGCATGAGAACTGAAACTGAAGAAATCAAAGAAATAAGATTATACCCAAGTGAAGAGGACGCGACTAAAATCGAAGGAGAAGCTCGGTAGATCAACAAGTCCAGTTACACGGGTGGTGTCCCTCGGCCTCCTGCACAAGGCAGTGGCAATATCGGCAGCATACCACCACTCAGCAATAAGCGGTGGAGTGCAGCTGATCGCAACACTTCCAGAAAACCACATATTTACAGGGAGTAAAAATAGACTAGTGTATTCTAAGCGATGAAAATATATTTTATTTTCTTGTGAGTACTTGTCGATAGGCTTAGTAAAATGACCGCATGAACATTTCACTAGGCCAGTTGGGCTCCATTTAGATTAGGCCTAAATCATGTTTGTATAGCATCGGCTTGCATTTTTAAGGACAAAGCATAAATGTGCCTAGGCGAAATTTTCCTTGTCTGTGTCGATTACTACTTTAAATCGACACGATGTCAAACAGCAAAAAAAAGTCAAGTTGAGATAGATGATCTAGTACCATTCATTAGGCCTATGTTAGCCCGGGAGAGGATAGCCAGTCAGAAAAAGAAAATGTGCAGTTAGGAAAAGCGAATGAAGGAAAAGTTTACAGTATATTAGATTTCTTAAAATAAATTAATGCTAACCTCATACAGATATTCAGAAACTTAGGCAAAACATCACAAATAAAACCGAACCAATAAGGAATTAACCAATGAAATTAAGGGAACTCATTAGAAAATAGAGCAACGAAGCAAGAACTAACCCTACAGCTAGAGCAAAGTACAGAGGCATACGACAATAGGTTCTTAGAATTGTAAAATATCATAGAGCACTGGAGTGGTGAGTTGAGGGCTCAATGCGATGGACGAGAAGTGAAGAATAAGGTGAATATAGAACAGTTAGAGAAAGAAGTTGAGGAGAAAACAGAAATTTTAGCAGCTAATATACAAGAAATTAAGAGTGGGGTAGGGGACTTTTAAGATCCAGATAGGAAAATAACATGAAACTACCGGTAGGGTTACACAGGGCCTAAAACAGCCAGGAAAAGAAATGGGGAATTGCAAAGTAACCTAAGTTTAGAATCTGGTAAGATAGAAGGTCAGGTAAGGGAAATGGGAACGAGAACAGAAAATTTAGAAGGAACTGTGCAGGGTATATAGTGTAATTCGAAGGAAATTGGAGAACTGTATAAGCATAAATTTGAGGAATTTAAGATAGAAATAGGAAAAGAGATTCAGGACGGCAGTAAGAGTGTTAACTGCGTTGTTGAGGAAGGAAAGGAAAACATCAGCCCTTACTACAGACGACATTCATGTGTTTGAAAAGGTGGTAACTAAGTTTTATGGAAATGAAGAAGTGCATGCTATACAATTTATACAAAATTGTGACAGGGCAGTAAAGCAGATAGACTATTCAGAGGAACAGAGATTAGATTTATTTATATCCAGGCTAGAAGGAGCAGCAAAGCAGTGGGCTACAAATAAAAAAGAAATGTGGGGAATATACAAAAATGCGATGACAGCATTTCTACAGAAATATTGGGGTGTATTTCAACAGGAAGAGTACATGCAGTATGTATATACAGGAAAATAATATCCTAAAAAGTGGAGTAGAGCTAAATTTAAAATTCATGCAGTTACGAGTCAAGTTCCTTGGATCACTAGTAACTGAGGAAAGATTCCTAGCATGTATTTTAGATAATTTTCCTGATAAGATATAGGATTGTATTCTACGCTCCAGGACCAACAACATTAGTGAAATTGTCACACTTTTGGAGAATTTCGGTAGAAGGAATTGGGGATAGCATAACAAAAGCGATGGCCTTGGGCCAGATAGGAGGCAGGAGGAGATTAGGGACCATAGAACAGAAGAGAGGGCCCCTCATGGGAATAGCCCTTTCCAATCAGACAGAAGAGAAATACTACAAGGTCAGGAGAGGACTGGTGAAAGAACCCAGTGTAGGCAGGGTCAATACAATTGGAACCTAAACTACTTAGGAAGGGAGCATCGAAGTAACTACATAAGGGGGAGAAGACAGAGTAACCTAGAAAACCAGGGTAATCAGAATTAGGTGCAACAGTATCCCGAAACACAACCACTGCAATGTAACTTCTCATTACCAATCCTTACCAATCCACACAATGTGGAGCGACAGTGAAATAATCGTAACATCCATAAAATAAACTGACAACCTGTTAAGATGGAATTTGTTAATTTAATAACATCTCAGGGCATAAAATAGATAATGAACAACGAAAGAAATCATTAAAAGAATAATATTGTTGGTAGTTGTAAAAACCACGGAAACACTAGCAGTAGGCCCATATCGATTAGTGTAAATTTAAAATACAAATTGTGTTAAGTTGGAATGGCATATCTCAGCTCGGAAAACAAAAGAAACTTATCTGCAGGGTATCCATAAGTGTAAACATTAGGCTGCTTAAAAGGAAAGACAAGAGAAAAAAAACTCTTTTTAACAACTAGTTAACTAGCTGAGAGGCAAAGATACTAACATTGAGAAAGTTTATCGCAAGTACAGAGCATTATTAATGGTCATCATAACTTAGCTGCTTTTCTATGGCGTTCGCTGCGTCGTGGTGTGATACTTCTCGTAGGTACCAAGCCCTCTTCTGGTCTTCATATTTATGGAATACTGTAGGGTTCTGTGCCTTAACAGGTCAACCGTGTAGCCTTATCTTGCTCTGATACTCAAAAATAAATTTTGTACGGACTTCACTACATCGTCGATCTACACATTTCTGTCCAAGATGGCCATAACAATAACGCCTTCCTAAAACTACAACTCTTTCCATACCCTCAAAAATATATTACAACAAACGCATATTTAAAAAATCAGCCAACGAAAGTACGTCTCTCTAGTGTTACCGTGGTGTAAAAATCCCGTTGCCTCCAGCAACACATAAATTAAACATAGCTCTCAGCAAACACAAAACTTCAAGCCATAGAGAAAATATAACTTTGGAAATACGTATAAATCTGCAGCTAAACAAAAATATTGTTACAATATTGAGAGCACAAACTTTATATGTGGGCAATTCCCATGAGTTCTTTGGGATAGAGGTCTTATAATTACAAATAAAAGTGTTAAATTAAGTACTGGATTTAATAGCTCACAAAGCTACGAAATACACAAAACAGTAATCAACTAGAACTCTCACAAAACAATAAGTTATGCACACAATTACTCCTGTGTCACAGACACGTTAATTAACTTTGACAATTAAAGCACAAAAAAATGTCTACCATCAATTAATTAAACACTATAAATCACAATAAAATTCAGTCATATATCCAATCAACAGTATTTCTAATAATGACAATGTACAACCTTATCAGTCCGAAGTGGTGATGGCTCACCATGCGCTGTGCAGCACCCCGAGTGCACCGCTGTCTTCACTCTTGAGGTCTTCTGTTCGACTCCCGTCGCGCACCTCCTCTTCGCCTGTCAGCCCGCCGCAGCAGTCCTCTTGTATCGCCAAACACTGCTCCGAAGGTAGCCCCCTGCCACCTCACAGTAGACTTTGACGTCACCAATATGTCTTCACCAGTCTCTCTCCACAGGCGTAGCACCTTCCTCTAGCACTACCAATAGCGAACTCTCCTCAAATGTGCCGATTATGTGCTTTTATACTAGCCCAGACAGTCGGGTGTTCCCCGCATTACAGGGGTCTAAAAATAGATATTTCATCATGTTTCGGATGTGCTTGTAGTCACGTCGGCCGCCCTCGAAGGGT
>PNEQ01124502.1:29876-100563 GCA_003012365.1 Medauroidea extradentata | reverse complement strand
CGATGTAGCTAGAGCTAAATATTACCTTACAGTATTTCGTAACTCAAAACACAATCCAGTTTGGTATTGGGCTATTTCATGCCACATAAAATAAACAAAACTAGTTGAGATTTATATCAAACTTTGTGAAACTATTTATATTTGTAACCGTGCTTACTGGTTGTTTAAAGATGCAAGTGTACATTTTGAATTATAAAAGCATGATGGATTTTCAAAGAATTAAGTGAACAGGAAATTGTTCAAAGTATAACTTGGCAAATAATTGTCTTTGCATATTTAGGTCTTGATAAGGTCTACTTTAAAAACAAATAAACTTTTAAAATATTATATATGTTATTATGTGTACAGTTTGTAAGACATAGGGACTGATATAATTTGGCACAAAAATTGCCGCGTGCAGTTTACGCAAAAATGTGACATTCTGCAAAAGTTTTACTGATGGTCATTTTGAAAAGTTGGCAGGTATGTTAGTGGATAGTGGACTGCATAATTGATTTTTACCACAATTTGCACTAATTTCGTCTGCCTTGCAGTTTTTGTGTTGGAATTGCACATTTTCGTATCCTTTACCGGAATTTGAGTCGAGAACCTCCAAAACAATAAACCGGAACTACAAGCAGCTGCGCCACATAACGTCTAAATTATTCGTGAAAATAATTTAAAAAGTAAAATATTAATTTCCTAAGATCATAGAGGTTGTAAAACAACGTTCTCGATATTACTGTAGAACGATTCTCCTGTATAATTTATTTCTCACTGGCTGTACTTGCTTTTCGGATCGTCAGCCTTGAGTGTTTTTCAAACTAAAAATCTTAATTTCACATCTTAAATATATGTTAAGGTATCCAAGTGAAGTAAAAGTCATGACGATAAAACGTTCTGTCGAAGCAAAATCGATTATTAATTAAACACATATCACCCCTATACAGTACTGAGTTCGAATTTCGAAACATCTTAATACCTTTTTGCGGCCATTTACCTAATCATCACCCTGAAGCAAAAATAAACGGAATATCTCAACGGGTACGATCTATATCGAGGATTTATTTAAAACACATTTAAGGTCTTTTCACTTCCTAGAGACTGAATTTCGAAAAAACTCTTGAATCACATTTTATACTACTTTACTGGTGTCTCTTGGACGTGAAAAAAAAAAGTCCGCCGGGCTCAATACCTATATATTGACGATTAATTGAAAACAATCACTTTTCACCCCTTAGGTGGGGAAATTCGAAAAATCCTGAAATTACTTTTCAGGTGTTTGAGTAAATCAATCTTAAACAAAAATCACGTCGATATATAAAAGATCAATGGGGTCGATAAATATAGATTGTGAATCGAAAACACATTTTACCATTTTTTACCTCTTTAAGAGGCCGAATTCTGAAAAAAAAAAATAATAAATTAATTTTACTTTGGATATTTACATAAGCATCACTCTAAAGCAGAGAGCACTTCGCTGTCCCGATTGGTTCGATAGATATGGAGGAATTATAATAGAAAACACCTTTTACGTATTTTCACACCCTTAATTATCAAATTTCGAAACGTCTTGAGTCATGTCCGGCATTAGTATACGTATCCAACTGAAGTGAAAATCACGACGATAACCAATTGTATTCCAGTTATATAGACGATTCTTAAACATGTGTTTCCCCTATTTTACTGCATGGGACTCGAATTTTAAAAACAAAATCCTAAAACTAATTTTTGGCTATTTACGTAAGCATAATTTTGAAGTGAAAACCAACTCTCTATCCCTAAAGGTTCGAGATATTTATATATAATTAGTCAGAAATACAATTAAGGTCCTTCCACCCCCTTAATGGTTCAATTTCGATAAACCCTTAAATTGGCTATTATGCTTTTTTTTATTCGTCCATTGAAGTAAATGTCACGACGTTAGATCGTCGGGTTTGAGCTCTGTAGACGAATCTAATGAAACTTATTTCACCCCTTTTCACCCCCTTAGGGGAAGAATTTCGAAAAAAATACCTTCTTGGTACTCTTCTACGACCTAAAGGGAACCCATACCAAAATTTCACATTGATATAGGTCAAGCGGTTGGGGCTGTAATTGGATGTCATTCTTTCAGGGTTTCCTTTTGTACATAGAGATTCACATTATATTAATGCAAATTACTTTCTGCGCATTTTAGTTATAATCATTAAACATATACAGTTAACGCAAAAAAAAATGTATATATATAAACATGTAATTGAATATTTAAACTGTACTTTGTTAAATTCAAAACTAAATACTCATTTGCGTAAACAGTTGGAGAATATTGACAATTAACTAAATCATGTTAATGGGCACTAAAAATTTGTAAATTTCTTACAAAGGAACATAGTAAACATACATATTTCAATGTTAACAGGTATATTTATGAATAGGGTTACGGCTTGTCTAGGTTAAATGCAGCAGCTAGCCACGAATTGTCTTATTCGTCAACACTTGGCGAATATATACTAGTGTCTACTGAATAGCCTTCTTCACTAGAACACTGCACTGGTGCGAAGTTCTTTGTCATTGTTCGTGATTTTTTTAATTTTCTTCAACATCAAGCCGATAATGTCATGTTGCAATTCCATTGCGTCTGTGGGGTCCATATCTCCTGAGTAGGGAAGCTATGTACTTGCCAAATTGCACTGCACTCTTGCCAGCTCACGACTAAAAATCACATGTTTGATTCTTTCACGCTCGAAGCGTGTAACGTCACAATACCGACGCACCTCACACCTCTGCTGTTTACACGGAGCGTATTTCAAGCTTTCCTCAGACACGCGCGTGGCTCACGTCCAGTGTAAACACGTGAGCCGTGTTGTGGCGTGGTACGGAAAGTATCTTTTCTTGTATAACTGTTTACATTGCGTTTATCTACTAAAAGAAGACACACTTCAAACTATGCCCCTACGGTTTTAAAAATGCCGTCCGCTAATTGAAAACATGATTACCAAACTCCTCAAAAGTGACTTTTTCAAGTTGCTGTAGCTGAGAAAACTTCAACAGTTATCGCAAAACAAAATCACAGAAACCTGCCATTGGACTTTACCACATACTTTTCACAAATAAAATAACAGGGTGACTGCCTGAGGTCCCAATTCAACGAAAACACTGCCCGCTAGTCGAGTCCCTTCCGCATGTACGCGATGAGGTGTTTGATAGATGTTATATTCTCAGTGTTGTAGTCGGAGGTGTACGTGGCTATACGCCGTATACCTTCTCGTTGATTCAGCCCAGTTCAGCGTACCTTCTGCTTTCCTTGTGTTGGCCCACCTGGTACCAGGAAATGGCCGTACCTTGCTCGTGAGTGTATCCTGTATCAATGTTGGCACTACAGCGCTGTATATTCTATTTATCGCCTTCCCCGTTTTCCATGCAAAAAGAAGTCCACTAACATCCACTAATATTACTCGACTTTTGTATGTTTTGTTCATGTCTTGTGCAACTACTGACCTAATTAAGTTGTCGCCGTCGTTAGCTTGTCCTCCAGGCGAGGCTCTTGGCAATCTAAAACACCATACAATATTTCAAAATAAGGAGCAATTGGAACATTCTTGATGATTTGAGATCTGAAGAACGTCTATACACATTTAGTATACTAAGTAAGGAAACATAACCTTTATGTGTTTGGTTCATACTGTGTTTGTGCGACCATTTTAAAATTAGCTGTACCCTTCGAAATATATTAACGGACAATTATCAAAATGTTATCTAACTCTGCATACGTGCATTAGGGCCTACCTGGTACAGCGACTTCATGTTTATATATTTTGTTGATACCGTATTCAATTTTTAAAAATGGTGTTCCTTAAAACATTTCAAATGAATTATAAGAGGACCAATTTTTTTGAAGTTCCTATTAACTCTGTACATATTTTACTACGTAACGTGCGTTTTATTTTGTTGGTTCATGCTGTGATAAGTAAGGAACTTTCCCTAATTACGAAGACTTTACGATATTGTTTAGTACGTATTTGCAAGATCTAAAAGACCGATAGAAAGGAAGTTGAATATTTGTACAATTTGACTGCCTAAACTTTGATTTAACTAACACATCAAGTAAGAAGATGCCGTGAGAATAAATCACGAACTTTGTCTGCAAGTTAGTCACAGGAACGCAAGTCTAAAACAGATATAACGAACTGTTATCTTGAATGTTTTCTGAAGCTACACGTGTTCCTCGCTGGAGTCCCACTACTCCACGTAATCAAGGTTTGTGTATTAAATCACATACGTATGGTGTAGCTATTAGAGAAATCTTAGTTATACTGTATTATAGGACAGAAACATTTGTATTGCTTGTAGCTATAATTTTTTTTAAATATTAATTTTCCTATTAATGTAAAGAATTGTCCTAATATGTATAGCAGATTTCCAGATAATAAATACAAATTCAATTTTAGTTATGTTGAATTTAGAAACTAAACAACCGATAATGATACAATTTGACACAGTTTTATTTCATTGCTTTCTCAAGTTTTTTTTTCTTTTGTGGTAAATCGGTCAAAATTTCACTTAGACTACGACCAATTTATGTTTTTCAGAATGAGAATATCATGTTATCGTCGGTTACAATCGACTACGGAAAAGCGTTGTTGCCATGCACGAAGAAGGTGACAAAGTTATTAACATGTTTCTAAAATCAGTGACTTTTGTTGATAGCGAATGTTGTCGAAAAATGTTCGTAAAAACGTTGACATTTCTTTTTAAATATTAACAAAGTTAATAAGACTGTTGGCAATAATGTTCAAAACATGATACAAACAATTTTCAAGTTTTGTTACATTTGTTAGCGACTTAGTTGTTATTAGCAATGTTATCACTATGGTGTCTCACAACTGCATCGCTCCACCTTGTACGTCCAGTCACTTTATTATAAGCTGGCAACTAAGCCCTGTGAACAACTGTTGCAGTAAGGGTGTGGCTTGCGTTGTGACGTAGAGTGTGTGTTTTGCAGACGGTTAATATGTTTGCACGCGCTTTATGACTGTGTAGTAACCTCTTTAGCACCTCTCGTCGATACAGAACTCTATTCTACCGTCACGTATTTGAATTTTCATTTAGTAAGTCTGTGATTACTGCTCTTTAAAGATGAAAATATCACATTATCGTGCAAAAAAAATGAAATATTTATTGAATGTGGTTCAAAACGGCAAAAATAGTGGCATGTATACAAGTGACTTTTTTTTTTTAAGAAATTCGTTGAGGTATAACCGGAAAAGGTATGCCAAACAGCAGAAATAGCAATACAGCGCCGAAAACCAGATGACAAAAACTTTTATTCAAGAATAGTTTAGAAGCACAAGATTGTTGCGTACTGAGTATAATGTTGTGCACCTGACAAGTATCGGGCATCGGTGTTTTCTTACAAGTTTGCTATTGCTTCGCAGTTCTCAAGGACGAGTTTAATAAACAATGTCCCAATCGCGAGGGTAGCTTACATGCACAGATTGTATAATGTCGTGTCGATATTATTGGCTGTAAGACTAAACAAACGAAAGTCCTTTGGTCTCAAAGCAAACTGCATTTTTCGTTATGCTAAGGACATAGCCAATATAGTTAGACGCTATCTTCTGATTATAGCTCGAACCATTAATTACCTTTTTGTGCAACTGCTTTCTACTATGTTGAACATAGACAACGAGTTAGGGCTGTTGAAAAGCCCAACATTTCTTCCAGGTTATCATGATATTGAATAACTTCATGACATGACATCGACATTATTAATATTGACTTGATGAACATACCTAATTAATTATAAAATGACATTAATGTTTCGTAACATAAATTCAATTATTTAAATATTTTTTTACAGTAACGTTTATGAAGTTACATACGTAAAATTTAAAATTCAGCTGTCATTCCTTGAAGTCGCCGCAATGTCATGAAGCGATTGTCTTTTGTTTCTGGCTCTTAGTTCACCTGCGGCAAGGCTTTAAGTGCTGGCGGTTTTGATAATCAATTTGATAAAAACCTCAAAATTAATGTACGTGCAAACCATACTAATTTAGTACATAAATAGTTCTGTCATCCCGATGTCGAGAAAATTAAAGAGTAATGGCCTATTGCATGAATTTCATTCCTTGCAGAACTTATCAGTAAATAAAAATAATAAATGTTAAGAAATGAAAACAGTTGTTTTAACGGTTTGTTTAAAGTAATTTTCCACGAAGCTCAGACTTCTTGACTGTTAATTTATCTCGTAACAAACATATATTCGTAATTTCTTAAGTAACTTTTGTCCCTTTTACAATGCCGAATCGTCCGTAACACTCTTCGCACTAAAATTTTCTTAATTTCTCCCCTATTGAAGCATTTTACAAACAATTATTTTAAAATTATTAGTTACGAGCGTAGCGATCCATTACCTTGCACTGCGAACATTATACTGTTTATGAACGGGTAAAGTGCTAAAATGAAATAATTTAATTACTATGGCGTTAAAGATTATTCCTTATACTTTTCAGTGAAAACCAAAAATAGTTACATTGAAGCATAACAATTCGCACATAAAAGTTCAATAAATAGTCATTTGGTCAACAGACTTCTTGAAGATGGCACATGCAATGACTGTCGAAACGTCGAAAGACAAAGTAGCGACGTGGCTGAACATCTAAAGTTAAAAATTAGCGAGATTTTCGCCAACGCTTTACATAGAGGTCTTTAGCGCTGGTGAAGGGTAACATGAGGTGAGTATGGAGCAGTACCAGAATGAAAGGATAGGAGATCCCCGAGAAAACCCGTCTACCAACGGCATCGTCCGGCACAATTCCCACAGATCGCGTTGGGGAGAGATGGATGGTCTGACCATTCTGTCACCGCGTACCCGCCAAAAGCCAAGAGCATAAAGTGTAATGTTTGTATAAAGACATAATTGGAAATCACTCACTCTTCATTGACGTCAGGGAAATAAGAACTGTGTACAAAACAGGTGACGCATTATTCTTCAGAGGTGTCTGGTATAGGTGGTTCGGTATAAAGCGAGCACTCGAAAAAGCCCTGCTAAAGTTCTATTTTCAGCCAGTTGATATCTTTCCGCGCGTAACGGCTAACGACGGGACGTGTCTAACCTCTCTGGACACGTCACTTGATGTTTGCGCATGTAAGATCAATTGTGCAAGCAGAATGAATCAATAAAGTTTGATTTTAAAAAAGTTGATCAATTATATAACAGAAGTCGATTTCGGTTGATTTTCTTTCTGTATTTTCGTATATGTAGGAAAATACGTTGAACTACTTTGCGTAATTTCGCTGCCAACCATACTAGCAGTAAGACATCTGTAATTGATGCTGAATTATATGCAGTAACAGTGATATGTTTTATTCAAAGTTAGATTTGTAGTGCTCACTTTAGGAACGACCTATAATTGACGAGCACCTGGTAGGTATAGGAGCTCTGCACAGGCCCCAGTCGTCCACAACGCGAACTTTCACTTCAGCGAGGCGCATGCAGGTAAGTAAAATTGTAGCCGTCCCCGCACAGCTGACTGGCAGCGGCGCGGTCTTCGTTCGTGACGTCAAGCTTGTTCGACGCAGGCGGCCAGCTCGGTCGTTAAACTGCTGTCTCGACGGAGGGGCTTGCTTCTCCAGATGGTCGTCTCCGAGCATAAATGACGGTAACACAGATAGAGCATTAAGGGTGTTCGCGTGGCTAAAGTGCATATTTTTATATTTGTACTATGTAGTGTAAGTTTTACAGACGGTACTTGTGACTACGTTTTCCAAATGTGAAACTTTTTTAGGTCTCGTAATTTTCCCATAGCGGCAGGCCAAAGTATTTGCAAGTTATGGGAACATGCTAATATAAAAACCAAGTAACTTAACTCGAATGAAATAATTTACACTTATATTAGACAGTATGGGCCACATACTAAACGATTTAAAACCACACAGCCAAGTCCCTTTGTATTTTTTTGAAAATAGCGAAATAAGAAGAAAATTATCGCTATTTTTTCGAATTTTTAAAAAATACAAAGGAATTGCATCGTGTGGTTTTAAATCTTTTTTTCATACTACCCATGCGGT
The DNA here is from genome assembly GCA_003012365.1 of Medauroidea extradentata. NCBI lineage: Eukaryota > Metazoa > Arthropoda > Insecta > Phasmatodea > Phasmatidae > Medauroidea > Medauroidea extradentata. Next base: position 92,532 of record PNEQ01124502.1, on the reverse strand, counting down.
CTAACTCCCGTGTAAATTATTTCATTCGAGTAAGTTATTTGGTTTTTTGTTATTAGTATGTTCCCGTAACCTGCACATTTTGACTTTGACATGCCGCTATGCGAAAACTACGCGAGCTAAAAAAGTTTCACGAGTGGAAAATGTAGTAAAATGTAACGGCTGTAGAACAAACACTACTTCGTACAAATTCAAAGTATACGGTTTTGCCACGTAAACTAAGCTGAGATAATGTTAATTCTGCTACAGGTTAGAAAGATCAATGTTAACAGTTTGTCACAGGAAAAATTTCTGCCGCTTGGGCGCTGGTATTGGTAATTGGTGCAAACTGACCAATCGCAGAGCTTTCCTGAATTTTGAATTACATGAAGTTGATAACTTAAAACATGAAATTGGCTTATTTTCACTTTAAAATTAAGTTAAATTACTACTGTCATTTCCAAACCTATATAAATTTAATTCCACTACTGTTTTGTATTTTTCTAGTCACTTAGCGACAACAGCGAAACTAGCGGCAGAAATTTTCCCTATGTCAAGCTCTCCCGTAAGAAAAAACATTTTCTTTCAAACCTGTAGTAGAATTAACTTTGGTTGAAGGTATGCTAACTGTTATATTCACGTAACAATATGGCGGAGCTCAATCAGCTGTTCCTGTAGTCCTATTGAGCAATGATGGGGATTTTATAGACTTCGGTATAGGCTGCTAATGCTCTGTTTGTATTTTTCTCTCACCGTGGTTTCAGAGCAGACGAAGCGGCCGAGAAAGCTCCGCCGTCGTCTCAGTTTACACACGTCGCCCGCCCGTGTTAGTTCTGCGCTTTATTTTATTTTATCCCCGTGCCTCGTCAGTAATTAGGCCCGGTTTACGGCCTCGTTAAGAGAGGTCCCGCACTCGTAGTACTCGGGGAAATGAGAGATGGTGAGGCTCCTGGGATGGAACCGAGGGGGGAGGGTACATTAGATTCTGCGAGCCCCCCTCCCCCTCCTTCACACACACACACACACACACACACACACACACGTGTGTATATATATAATGTTAATTTACTTATGGGTAATCATATATTGACCTTTTAATTGTAATTTCATATTCACAAAAATATTATATGTATAATGTTAATTTTCCTGTGAGTAAGCATGTATAGGCCTTTTAATTGTAATGTTATCCACTCACAAATAATTATATATATATAATGTTAATTTACATGTAAGCGTATATTAGTTGTAATTTTATTCACACACAAATTATATATATATATATATATATATATATATATATATATATATATATATATATACAGTTGAAATGCCAATCTATTCTTACTCGCAGGTAAATTAACATTAGCTCAAGATGGGGATATCTCCGTGCAGTGTTTCTACAGGCTGTGCGTAAAATGTCATTGTGAATTTTACCACTTGAATTTTCGTCTCCAATTTAGCCCAGGATTCCCGAGATGTGCGTATTATGCTGCTGTTTTTGGACAAGAATCTTCTACAGGCGGAAGTCTTAAGTTCAACTACTAATTGTGGAGCACCTACACGATATACAATACCTTTCCAGGGAGCGACCAAATAACTTTATTACTTCAAGGCTTTCATTATGACCGCACTACGGCGCTACCTGGTGACACACTCACCGTGAGCCCCAACGACGACCAGGGACAAGGTAGCGTGTTTTCCGGCACTCCACACCACCTCATCTTCTGCACCTGATCCCTAGTGTATAACAGGAAACAACTTAGCAGAGCCGACTGCAGCCACAATCATGGAGAGTTGTCAGTGTCTGTGGAAAACTCTTAACCACCAAGACAGACTTGGGAAAACAAAGGACGAGGTAGCGGAGTGGTCACCCTCGGCTGCACTCTGGGACGCTGAAGAATCTCCTCACGACGTCCTCTGTAGACGCCGACGTTGTCCGCGAACCACGCTTCGTACAACCACCACGACTTGCCTCGGATCTCGCCGCCGCCGTGGAGGTAGGAGGTAGTGTGAAGGGCATCTTCTTTCTTGTTTGATTAGAGTCGTGACACTTAGCTTCGTCTCATATTACTGTGCAACAGTTTTCAGATATCTGCTCTCGTTTAGGAACAAAAAAAAAATAACTATCGTGAACGCTGTAGAAATTATGGATCATTGTCTTAGTAACAATAAAATATAAATTCCAAGAAACATCTCAAAGTTCAATTATTAGTGGCATTTAATTAAAATCTACTTAGAAAATTCTATAAATTTTAATGCGTGTATAAAATTAACAAAGCCACTTTTGATTCAATAAACGAAAATATTCTTCACACAAATTAATTTAATTTGCCAGAGTGAAATTAAATTTAATAAATAATGAATTTAGAATAGCCAACATTTATTAATTTAATAAAATTACACCAGTAAATGGTATGCTCTGGTGCATGTAAATTACTTAAAATTAAATTTCGAAAATTGCGTAAACTGTCCTTACGAAATTTATGCAGTATTTTTAAATGCATAAGAACTCTTTCAAGTTCACCATGCGCACATTGTTAGGTACACATATGTGCAAAATAAATAACAATTTCAAAAACTGTCTTGGCTGTCATCTATAAAGGTTCTACAGGATGCTATGCCCAACCAAATACCGACTTAGCTGTCGTAGTAGGGGACGTATCGTAGAGCACGTCTGGAAGTTCTTGTAGAAGGGTGGGCATTTAGGTACAGCAGGAGTCTTCTACTGGACCACTGCAGGCTTCCCTCGGGACTCGGAGATCGTGCACTTCTGGAAAACAGGCTTGCGGACGTCAAATTAATAAACTTCGTTGCCGTTGACGTGTTCAGTCGCTTTCCGTAATATTCTTATTGGTCTTCTTCCCGGCTTCGGCATCTCAGCAGACCTGAACTACTGATACGGACTAGTAATTATCAAATATCTATAGACCTACCAGGATTCTCGGACTATGAGTCTTCCTCGCCGTATAGATGCCGGAAAAAGACGCCTTCATGTAGACTCTAACCCACGTTAGAAGAAGCTAGTTGTTAACTAGAAAGTATAGGCCTATCATTCAGTTCAACCATTAACATTGTCTGTTTAAAAATGTATGTTAATTAACCTCAGTTGGCAATGCAACCAAACAATGGCATCAGGCCGTAGTATTCACAGCAAGTAATCTGTATGCTGGTACAACTAATATACATACAATTAATAACGATTTTCCGTAAATATTCACAACATATCAATTATACTAAATTTAAACAAATACCTCACCTAAAAAATATCAATGAAAACTCTAGCAATTCACCGTGACTGTTAAATAGTAATAAATAATATACAATAAATATTATTAATCACTAAATTAACATCAATGGAAACATACCAAACTGACTTACGTATATACCTGAATGAATTGAAATAACTGGTAGTTCACGCTACAGTATAAAATAGTTTATAGATCTTTTGAGCACCCTTAATGCCACGTGTCGGTAGTGTAGTCTGATTTAATACCGCTTAGGCAGCTCCACTGGGGTAGTTCGGAACAGGGGAGAGGAAACTAAAATGCACAGTACTTGGTCAGATAAGAGTGGTTAGTGCTTGTTTACGTTACTGTTTGTTGGTATGTCGTTACTCCCACAAGGACCTGTCCCCGGGTAATGCACGTGAAGGGAGCCACCATCCTGCGCGTTGTGGCTCGGAAGTGACGAAGCTATAAGGGTGACCTTGAAGCATGCATTAAATGCCGCATCGCCAATACGAGCCATGCGCTGGACTAGCATGCGAGATTCCCGCTGGTTACCTTGCGACTTAGAGCGGTGGTCATTTCAATTTATGGGTACATTCAGTGCATGCTTGTGTCAGTGTTTCACGTACATCCGGTTAGTACATTTTGAATTACGACAGGTTTTAGCTATATTGCAGATATTATAAACAGTATTTTTAATGAGCATGGTGTCTTAAGACAAGTCTTCGCCTGGCGCATGGACGATGTTGTAACGTTGTCACCCGTATTCTGTTTTTACGTTAAACCGCTTAATTATTCATGTTACGTTTATCTACGAAAATAACACGCTCTTCAAACTATGCTTCAATGTTTTCAATAAATTCAGCGCGCTTGTTAGAAACATGATTTTGGGGCCTCTCAAAATTGCTTTTTTACTGCTGTTGTAACTCTGATAATACCATCTGTATTCGTAAAGTGCAAAGCAAGAGGCATGTGTTGACCTTCACTTCATACTATATCTAGAGACGGGAAATATTCGCACGTTCACTGACGTGTAGGCTAGCATGCAAGAACATGTGTGTATTCAAGCAGACATTATCTGCTCACTGGCTGCTCGATGTCGCATTGGTATAGTTGCTTCTGTACTATTGGCTAAGCCACTTCCAGGAAGTGTCAAATTAAGTCACGGGCTTATTGCAAAAGTGGCACGAACTTACGGTTGCCGGAATTCTAGCTTGTGGTCAAAATTAAACGCGAATTTTTTACGTCTCTAAATATATCCACTAATAAAATTTTAGCGTCACGCTTTAGTCTCATAGGAAAAAGAATACAACAAAAACATGAACGCCAGTTTGACGCGCTGTGAATAGAGGCGAAATGCTTCCCGTCGAGTATGGTACTTCGGCTCTTATCGCTACACTGTTCCCACGCACCAAACGTGACAATTTGAAACCTATGAAGACTCCTCTGGACAATGACATTCCATCCTTGTACGAAGTGTTTTACTTGCTTACATTGTCACAATGGGCGCATGTGGAATAGCTTAGCAAGAAACGTATTTACGAACACACTGGAAGGAACGTATTTGAAGCGTGTGGTTGGTGGCGGGTCGTCGTGAAGTGCTGGAACTGCGCGCCGGCAGTAGAGAAAGTTCGCGCCACATTCCAGCCTGCCTCACGCCTCGCGTCTGTTCATTTGTCGCGCGTCTTTTGATCTCTGCTGCTCGCTTGGAGATCGCTATGGTATTCTCAGTTTTACGTTACCTCACCAAGTATTGCCAGTTCTGAGTACAACTTACTTTTTGTGTGTTGTGCGTGTGTGACCCTATGTCAGTCGACATGTTTTTAAAATAAACCCTTCCATGTAAGTTTGACCATATAGTAAGTTTCGTCTTGCGCTGCAATTGTTGAATTACATAGGCGTGACAGATGCGACACTGAAAGTTTTCGTTGCTGTGAATATTAGTTCGACTGCCGCGCTACAAATGGGCTACTAAAAAAATATTACATGTAAATAGTAGACTCTAGTAAGACAGCCACATATGTTTACAGTAATACGTTCTTTATTTAGTTTATTTGTGATATATTTTAAATATTCACTAACATTACCAAGTGTGAAAATGAAGGCGCAATTATAGGTTTGGTTTAAAAGGTTATGATTTGCTGATTTCATTCAACAAAAATCTCCCTTAAGGGCGCCGCCTACCCGCGCGAGAAGCTGAAAAGCGACGGAGCAGTAAGGTCGAGCTTGAAGCGCGCATCAAATGCCGCGTCGCCTCAACGAGCCAAGTGCAGAACTAGCGTGCAAGCTTCCCGCCGAACGGTTTTTTTCTATGAGACATTAAGCGGTGACCAAATAATTTTATTGATTTAAAATCTGCAACTAAGTTCAGTGCAGGTCGCAACCTGAGTTTTACATACATCCGGTTAGTACGCTGTGAAGTACGGCGTTCTGAAAAGGTCGTTTTTAGCCATTTTGGAGTGCTTGAATTTTTTTTTTTTTAATAAGCGTGGCGTCATAATAATGAGGTTCCGACCTTGTCTGAAGTTTATTTTCTTTTCGTACGTTGGCACAATGGGCGCACGTGGAATATTTTCGTAGAAAAAACCTGTTTACGAACATACTGCAACGCATTTGAAGCGTGGGTAGGCGGCCGCCTTAAAGTAAATAAACAAACGCAGTTAGCTACTAATTCGCCTGCTTCACCAACATTTGGGCGCAAAATTAAATTTCCGACTCTAATAAATATAATTTATATTATTATGAATTTGCGTCTCGAGTCCGCCATTTTTAACGTGCTGATATCACGGAAATCTCTGTGCTGATTGGCGGACATCTTTAGTTTTGTGTCGAATCTGTCGTGCGTATGTGATTCCACCGTGACTGACATTGTATCATGCACAATCATTTGTACTGTCCGCTCCGAAGCTCTTTGAGTGTCTGGCGTAATTATTGTGTTGTATCTGTGGTAGTTAGGTGCTACAAAGCAAGATTGTTTAAAAAATACACATCTGTACAAAGTTAATCTTAAATAGGAACCGAATAGTGGTTTAATTTACCTTAAAAAAATGGTGGACACACACGCAATAATTGCTGTTCTAATTCTCATATTTAAGGAGGTGCAACGGTCATCATATGGGATAATCGAGTATAGCTTTAATTAAATAGCTTAAAACTATATGTTATATTACTAAAATGAGTAAAATTATTGTAATGGTAGATTGTTTACACCTGCTTCATTGATTGAGAAGGGTAGGCAATATACCCTTGTCTCCACCTATTGTTACACCCCTGGAACCCAGCAACCCCAAAACGACTTTGAAATCAGGGGGCTCAGAATTGTCAAAATTGACTGAAGTTGTGCGAAACGGAATCCACGAAGGAGCCCAATTTCTGGCAGATATCATTTCAGAAATTAAATCAAACATTTTGACATGTGAAGTGGGGCGACACCAGATACAGACTACGATAGCTTATTGAAAAAAATACCGCATTGTTTGCAACAAAATTATTATGAACTTACTTGGAACAATTAATAGGCCAGTCTGATTTGACTGGAACCTAATCAGTTCTGTCAAGAAGTTAATTAAAAACGTCCCGCGAGCAATGTTCAGGACACAAAATAGAGAATTATTACTCGACTGGCTCAATGATTTTATTAGGGTGATAATGTTGGTACTACCGTACGGTATTTGTCATTTCCCTTTGCTCCTACTTAAATATTAGTTTTCCAGTTAAGGCTCGTTTTCAGCCGCTATATTGGATTATTTTATTTGTAAATTTAATGAAATTATGAAAAGGAAAAACGATGCGGTTTGAGATTATACTGCAACTTCTATATACCTTGCACTACACTCAAAACATGCCTCTTGAACTTTTAACCTGTATTTAGGCCACTGTCAGTCCAACATTTTAGTTACTATTTTTAATTTATCTGTTTGATTGCAGCCTAAATATACGTAAAAAGTTGGACATACCCGTACTACAGCGCAAGGTAAATAGAATTTGCGGTAAATCGCAAATTCTGCATTATTCTCGACATGATTTCATAAAAGTGAAAAATACAAAAATCTAATATGGCGACTGAAACGACGCCTTTGAACGACCCACCTATCACGGAATTGTCTTCTCTTAGCCTCCATATTCTGTGTAGACGTGAGTGAGTGAAGAGGTTTTGGTCAGCGCCCAACATAGAGGTCTCCAGCGCTGGTGAGGGGTGACATGAGGTGAGTATGGAGCAGCACCGGAATGAATGGGCGGGGGAAACGGGAGATCCTGAGAAAACCCGCCGACCAGCGGCATCGTCCGGCACGATTCCCACATGCGAAAATCCGGGGACCGACCCCGCCGGGAGTCGAACCCGGATCGCCTTGGTGGTCTTGTGTGCAGGCGTGAACTGACTACACGAGGGAGTGAAGGTGAAACCTTGTTGGCAGTAAATAAATCCCGAAAAACAAATTTCTGATTTAAGGCCTTGTTACCGAGTTTTGCAGTGATTTCGAAAATATTTTTTTTATTGCTACCTAATACTCATATCAAAATTTCGCTGCACAGTTTTGACACTTGTATTTTATAATTTGTAGCTGATTTTTTTTGTAGAATTATAACGGTTTTTTAGATTTCATTGCCCAAAGTACCACGTTTTTCGTCGTGAAAATAAGCAAAAATTAAGGAAATTATTTTTTTCCTGGCAAATGCTAGATTATTTTAAAAAACGCGTCCACAGTATTGTGCATCGTTTGATTGCACATTGACTCAAATTTTTTCAAAACTTTTGGTTAAAAAAATATTTGAGTTATTGGCACCAGTCTGAAAAAAACTCGGGAACAAGCCCTTAAAACAGGCCGTAAGAAGAGTAATAAACTCTTCGTCTTGTCGACAGCGAGGTCGGTATAGACAACGTGACACAGTGACAAGAATAGGAGAGTAATCGACCATGACCTTTGTTAATGAACTGTCCCAACATTCGCTTCGAGATTCTTCAAGAATCATGGAAAACTGAAGTCAGAATGACTGGAGCCGGGATCGAATACGGTTCCCCGCGAACGCGGATCCAGCATGTAATCGTCGTGTCACTTCAACTAGGTCAGACAGCAGAGAAACTTTGTCAGCAAAAACCTGATAAAAGTGCACCCGTACATGGGAACGTATATCTGCGTCATGCGAGCACGAACCAGACTTCACTCACCTAACTAATGTCGTATAAGTGGGCACTTATTTCAGCGGGAATGTTTAAAGTCACAAAATGTTAATTTTCAACTCCGCTAAATTAATTTAATAAATATACACAAATTTGGCTAAAATAATTTTAAACTTTTAAAAATGCATGATATATGTAAAGCAATCAACTATGTCAACTTTCTGAAAATTTTAAAAATCGTTACCAACTCAACATTCCGGAAAAATTCCTGATAAAAAATTTAATTTCTACAAATTTCAGCATGGAAATTAATTTGTGAATTTGAGATCATCTTAACTTACTTAAAACTTTTTGATTTGTCTTGATATTGAAAATTATAAACAAAGTTTTTTTATTTTTACAAGTTTTTAAATTACGTTTTAATATTTACCTACTGGAAACTGATTTGCAGATTTTGTGAACAATATAAATGGTTTGAAATGTTTTATAGTATTGTTTTTTTTTTGTCACTGGCAGCCAAACGCAGATTCGCAAGTGTTACTGTAAAAATGTAACTGAAAAAAATTAAGATGCCTACAAATTTGTTTATATCTAGTCTTATCATATTCTTCTTAACCCCATACTATTTTTTTATTTACTATCCGTGAATTAAAATATATGAAAAAACAAAAGCAGCAACAAGGTTTAAAATTCATGTACAAGAAGCCTCGATCCTGAACTGGCATTTCACTCTAGCGGTGAAAACTAAGGTACTGTTTATTAAAATAAGTTTCCTGCACATTTTTAAAGGAAAATTTGTTAGCAGCTTCGTGTACAGCCTATTTTAAAACGCGTTTTTTTAAGGCCATGATCTATCATTTCTACTGTTGTCACGATAATTACTTTTTTATTTCTAAACGAGAGCAGGTATAGATAAACTGTTACACAGTTTTGTTGAAAATTATTTTTATGTCGTAAAATTTTTTCTACACAAAAACTATATAGATTTGGTTTATTAATTCATTAGTGATAATTTCTTGAAATACATAATTAGTTGAATCCGTCTTGAAAAAATAGTTAACATAGTTTTCAACAAAACTGTGCAACAGTTTTTCGATGTGTTGCTCTTGTTTACGGCTAAAAAAATAATACTCGTAAAAGTAGCAGGAATGATGGATAATGGCCTTAACCCACGGCCACGCTGCTCAACAATGAGACAGACAGATCCCTTATAAGTGTTCTCGTGGCAAAAATGTATAGTTATATATTTGCACGATATAGTGCAAGTTTTATAGACGTTACTTGTGACTGCATTTTGAACTTGTAAAAAAAAATTTAGCGCAATTAGTTTTTCCATATCAGCATGACATTCAGAATTCGCAAGTTGCGGGAGCATAATAATGACAAAAACTAAGTGTCTACTCGAAGGAAATAATCTACATTGAAGTAGATATTATGGGAAATATGCTAAAATAAAAAAATAAAAAAACACAACATTCCTTTTGTATTTTTTTTTAAATTGCCGTAAATGAATTAAATTATCATAATTTTCAGATTTTTTTAAAGAGTGCAAAGGAATCTCATTATGCGTTTTAAAATATTTTAGCATATTGCCCATATCTTATTTCAGTGTAAATTATTTCATTTGAATTAGACACTTTGTTTTTGTTGTTACCATGTTACCGTAACTTGCAAATTTTGACTCCGTACGTCACTATGGGCAAACTATTAAAGTTACAAAGTGTTTACAATTGGAAAATGTAGTCACAAGTAACGTCTATAGAGCAATCACTATGCCGTGCAAATTTGAAATTACGAATTTTTTTCCATGGGAAGGTTTTCATTAAGAGCGTTCACATATCGTGTGCTGAATTGAACAAGATCCCATGCGGCGCGTTTGGAGTGAGATGCGGGGTAGCGGTGGGGTTTGACACAGTAAAGGGGAGGGGATGATTGGACGTGTGTCACTCTTGCCCTGGTGTTGGGAACCCAGGTCTGCGAATCGACCCCACCCCACTGCCTGAGTTCAAGTTCAAACTGGGACAAGCCCACGACGACCCGCTGGGAAACCGTTTTGCGCCCATCTCGTTTTGGTCCGTAGAGTGGAAGCGGGAGGGGAAATGACAGGGTGGGAGAGGAGAAGAGGGGAAATTTCTATGTCGGAGGGGAGGAAGGACCAGTGGTGCCCGCCTCAGCCAGCCCAAGTTTTGTGCGTGAGTCCTCGTAAGCGGGACGTCAAATGTTACCAGTAGCGGTGCTGCGCGACTCGGCGAACTCTTGATATCTCCGGCGTATTTCGTAGCAGGAGTCGATAAAAAACAAAGCATGAAGAATTTCCATCCGTCGTAGTTTCTCGAGTCGTTGGCTAACGACTGGGCCTTTTCTTTCAGTCACGTCCCTCGGAGATTTCAATGCACGAGCGAGTGCATTGACAAACCAGAGGAGAAAGAAATCAGCTTTTTTTTCCTCCACCGAGTTCGCGAAATAACTTCTCGCGCAACTGTGCGGGGGAGTTGTAAGGTTGGGGTAGAGGGGAGGGGAGGAAAAAATTGGCACGCCACGGAGGGGAGGAAGTAGACGTGATCCATGACGACGGGCGAGATCTGGCGGAACGTGGCCCAATTAATTTTGAAAGTTCCCTAAGTGTTTACTATTATTATTTTTGCCTGCCCCGCGCGGTGTGACGGAGAAGCAAGCAAGCAGCTTTCCACGGCGCGGCGCCCCAGGACACAGAGCTGCGATGTGGCCTGACGAGGTTCTGCGAGGAGGCTCCGGGCGGAAGTCGGCGCGCTCCGGGCTCCGGGCCAAGGCGGACTCCGGCAGACGGAAGAGCAAGGACAAGCGCGGAGATGACGAACCCAGGAAGACTTGTAAGTAGGCAGTTGGCCTCGTGTGCAAGTGCATGCGGCTGCCATATGTCAGGTTCCGCGAGACCGAGAGGTCCTCACAGCATAATAAGTCACGTACACTCTTTATGCTGTTCTTGCGATAGTAATAATTATTATTTTTAAGTTTAAACGAGAGCCGATATCAAAAATATGTTCAGCAGTTTTGCTTAAAATGTATTTTAACATTAATAGCTTTTTTTTTTCAAGACAAGAAGTTATACAGCTTCGATTAACTTAACTGGAGAATTTTCACTAATTACATAATTATATAGTATTTTAATCTTGAAAATTTAGCCAACGTGGTAGGACCCATTTTAAACAAAAATGCCAAAGCTATTTTATACATGATGTCGGTTTGGCTTAAAAAATAATTATTGCTAAAATAGTCGAAACGAGGATTTCTATGCCCCTATGTGGTGTTACTTTGGCTCACTTTAAATATTAGTTTCATGATAAGTTGTTGATCAGTTATTTATTTCGTTGTATTCTTTGTGTGGTGAAATTAATACATGTGCATTTTATTAAATTTAACCACGAGAAAATGTACTGCAATATTTACAAACAAATAAATAACAAAACACGAAGTGCATTAATATTAAATAAGAAGAAAATTAATTAAGAAGTAAATAACTTCAAAGTAAACATTGTACCAAACAAGCTTTAGTAACGGATACTAGAACACCATTGTTTTACAATTACTATGAATTAGTGAAAGATTTTGAGCAATATTTTAAAAGATGTTTTTCAAAACCATGGTCTATAATTTATATGCCTTTTCACGTTAGTTATTTTTTTATTCCTGAATGAGAGCAGATATCGAAATAGAAAACTGCTTCATAGTTTTGTTAAAAACTTTTTTTTGCCATGTAGCCTAAATTTTTTCCACTCAAAAAATTTATTTGCATTTGGCTAATTGGTTTATCAATGGGAATTCCGTTAATTGCATAATTATCTGAAGCCATTGTGTATTTGGTCTTGAAAAAAAAAAAAATTAGTTAACATAGTGGACACCGTTTTTAACAAAATTGTGAAACAGTTTTTCGCTATCTGCTCTCGTGTTTAGAGCTAAAAAAATAATCGTGATGGCATGAGAAATGATGGATCAGGCTTTATCTATGTAGTTAACGTTTGAATCTTTAATCACAAAAAGACTAATACAAACATTTAGAATGGGAACCCCTAAGTCCAAATTTGTCTCCGTTAACGGTTGTTTAAAGATAAATTGCTTATTACTGTGAATTTTGTTTAGAAAGCAGTCTAGACTCAACTGATTCACTAGCTCTTGATAAAAATTTCGCTAACACATCCATTACAGATTCACTTAATAAAAGGGGGCATGGTACATCATTTATATGGAAATAATTTTTGAAAATATACTGTTTTCAAAAGCCAATATACAAAACTCAAAAATGGAAAAATCCCTATAAAATATTTTAATGCCACATTTGCGAGAATATGTTTTCGCATATTAAAGTTTTTTGACAGTTTCTGACGTCGAATTTTCTTCGCATTTTTGATTCTAACGAATGCGTCACTCTGAAAAAATACTTCAGCGTTATTTCTTGTTAAGTTTTTTATTTATTTTTTTAGTTCGTATTCACTTTAATTGCCTGTATATTTTAGCCATCAATCATAGCTTTGATTTATGTACTACGCCCTCTTCAACATATAGAGTTTCCAGTTAAACTTGGAATTGACAAGGGGAATTAGTCTTAAATACACTTGAAATACCGGCTGGCATCCTTTCGCAGCCATGAAGAAAGAGGTTAACGTAACTTTAAAATATTTGCACGCACTATACATGAGAAATAAGGCCCGCTAGTAGTAAGTACGATTTAGTGGGATGTACATGCGCCATTGAAGTTCTGTGACGTCCCAGATAAGCAAGAGTGAAGAATGAAAAGCAGTTAAAGAAAACACCAAATATTGCTATAGTCTCTGCATATATTAACAAAAATAAAATCAGCAAAATCCCGTAAGATTTGACATAATTCCTTACGGGATTTGTCATGTTTTAGTTGTATGTTGACTATAACGGAACTCGGCTAGTTTTCTTCGAATTGTTTACCTTCCTTTATTTTTAGTTCTACGAGACGACATTGCACTGCAATGGGATATGTCCATAATATTCCCCTAAATCACATATGTACACCCATTGCAAGAACATTTCAAAGACAATGGTACTTTTGAGTCTTACCGTTCCAAGCTTTATAGTTTTCAGGTAGACATCATTGCTGCATTGTAAGACGTACGAACAAATTGTTTACAGCTTCATGTCAAGGATGGCGTTACCATTGCGGTTTAAAGGTGTAAAGGCTAAAACCTTCCTCATAAACGACAGTAGTAATTGAAACTATACTTATATTTTATCAGGCTGTCCACATTGTGGAAAGTCGGGAAAACGGCAGGGACCGTAAATTAGTCCGGGAAAATCAGAGATTTGACTTAAGTTGGAACAGTTACGGAAATACAGTATGGCAGTTTTTATAGTGTGATTCTTATTTCAAATTCTTACAAATATGATTTCTTTCGGAAAATTGCAAAATCAGAAAATTATTTAAAACAAAATAGTCCGGTAAATGGTCAGGGAAAAGTCAGGGTAATGTTATAACTTATGTTTACGCCCTGTTTATTTCTTAAATGATTTTAAACTTTGGTTTCTGGTAAGCCATATAGCTTAGCTCTTTTCATTTTACGCCACTCAATAGTGGTACTGGACTTACCTGTAGACCTTTGTCGGCCTGTACAAATACGTTTCGAAAAAGGGGGGAAAAATTCATGTTCGTAAAAAAAAGACTTTAGTGGTTTAATTTTCCTTTGTAAAGACACATTTTTCTTACGAAAAATTTCCGTACGGGTTTGTTAAAGTGTAGTGGAATTACTTTGGGTGTCTTGTCTCTTCCTGCTTGTAATTTGCGACTTGGCAGGGGTGTGAAAGTGTTTCCTGCAAGATTATAGACGCGCCGCATCGCTAAGTAGGTTAACTACAAGATAATTGTGGTATGTACAACCTCTGTGCCAGCACGAAGTTGCCACCTAACTGATAATCATTCTTATTAGTGTTTCATTACAGCCCAGCAGTTTCATACATGCATCAGTTAACAAAATTGCCCCTGAAAATAATTTCTGCGACAGTCATCATTCAGTTCGAGAATTATTCAGCTCTGATGAATCGAGAACAATTCCGGCAATACGTTGTCTGTTGTTTTTATTTTCTTGTTGTGTTTTTGCCATCGTACTTGTTCCCTTCTAACCGAGCGAGGTAAAGCAGTAGTAAATAACTGGGCTTGCATTTCGAAAGACCCGGGTTCGTATCTCGGTGCGGCCATCCTGATTTCTGTTTACCATGGATTGTTGAAGTCACTCCTAACACTGAGATGGTTCGCAACTAAAGAACATGGCCGATTACCCTCTCTCTCGTTTCCTCTCCAAACTACTGCTGGTGTCTAATGATTTCGCTGTTGACGGAACGTTGAGCCTCTGCTTTCTTGAAGAAGGTTACAAATTTTTGACGAATCGAAAACAGTAACTATACCCGCATATACTTACTGTTTTTTTTTCTCGGAATTTTCTGTGTATTCGAAACAGCTGTTATTGCTTCAACATTTTATTATTTTTTTTTTATTTTCTCATGTCTAGTTGCTTTGTTTTACTCTGGGTTACCTCGTATCTAGTGACTTTGTTTGGTTTTGGATTGTCTCGTGTCAAGTTCCTTTGTTTTTCTCTGGGGTTTCTCGGGCCTGGTTACTTTGTTTGTTTTTAGGTTTTCTTGTGCCTAGTTACTTGGTTTCTGGCTTCTCGGCTGCTTTGCAACCTAAGCGCCTCCCTTACGCCGATCAGGACTACTTGTATCTATACCCCACCTCCACCTGAGTCGAAGAGCCGAGTCCAGAAAATTATGTTCAGTTCTTCAAATACTGCTGCGTATTATCAATACAGTAGTGTGGATTGTGCTATAACGACAGTTGACATCATGGAATTTGTTTAGTTGAACACATGCCTACATTAACGTTGGAATATGAAACAGTGGAAGTTAATTCTGCTGCAAGTTAGGAACCTCAAGATTTTTCATTTAGCGAGGGACAATTTTCGCCGCTAGTTGTGTTAGTGGCGGTGAGGGTTTGATTCCATGCTGGCGCTTGTTGAAAACAACCGAAGAACGAACTGCTCTCGGTAAGCGTAATTTTAAATCCGATCCCTTGCACACCTACGCAACTAGCAGCGGAAATACTATTCCCTTGCCGAACTCGTTCGTACGTCATCCGATCGTCTTCCGCACCTGCAATAGAATTAACCTAACTTCTGGTAGCGGCTCAACACGGCGCTGAAGAGTGTGAGATTTACGCTTTTTTTGCAAGCCAGTCAATATGGGAAAATTACAAAACAACAGCCCTAGATAAATATATTAGCCAGTTTCATGAGCAAACATTTACCCAGAATGATGCATTTTGTTTACTGTAAAATGTTTCGTTACATTTCGCCGTCAGCGATTGTTCTTGAGAGGTGCTTTACTCCAGAAACATTTTTTGCTAAGAAAGTTGACTAGCAGTTTTTTATTTTTTATTTTTGCAATTTGCCTTTGCGAAACGTATCGTTTTAAAGTGATGCCTTTAGCACTAAATGATATATCATGCCTAGATACCGTGAATATTTCCGGCTTCACTTAGGTGTAGGCTAGCGTCCAAGAAGAACTACGTATTCAAGGAAACAACGTCTGATTATTAGCTGCTCGCTGATACAGTGGTATGGGGCACGTGAAGGTACATTATTATTATTGACTCGGATACTTTCAGGGGGTGCCAAATAAATCAAGCGCCAATTGCGAAAGTGACCCGAACTTAGTGTTGCTAGAATTCTTGCGTGTGCGTAATAGAAAATGTGAATTTTTCATGTCTCTTAATCATGCCCTCTGAAGCTCGTGGTCCCCGCTAGGAAACCTGTAGCCACGTGCCGGGCGGTTTAACGGACCCCTGGAGAGGTCCCGCTCCGCCAATTTCCTTTCGTGGTCAGCCCCAGACTCGCGGTCACTGATCTCTACCCTCTCCTCCACTCCCCACTCCTCTCCACCGTCTGGACCTGCATCTTCTGAGATAATAGAGCCACTTGTTCCTCACTAATATTTTGTTTCACTGCCTACATCGGCAGCTCTACTTCACGGTGTTATTGGAAACCGGCCTCCGTACACTGTAGACTAATTAAAAAACATCCTAGCATGTTTATGATGCTATTAACCTATACGCAGTACGGGACAGTTACCACACTTGCTTTTTGTAAATATGCGAACTTTTACAAGTGTTACAGGTCTGGTAACTTCAGTATTTATTTGACTGTTTTATAAAAAGTTTGCTACCATGGCTGTCTGGATACAATTCTACCATACCAAATTTATTAAAGTTCCTATACGCACGTGTGATAAATTTACAAACTATTTTTTAGAGTGTAGTGTAGTCGGTTAGCCGCCAGTCTACGGTGCGAGAGGTCCTGGGTTCGAATACCAATGCGGGCATGGATGTTGTGTTGTTCCTTCATCACACTTCACCCTCGTCGACTCTTCAGAGATCTATACAATGTGCGCTAGATGTCGCTTCTGAGGTATGGAAGCAGGCAGACGATAAGGTCTAGATTGGCTCGTGCTTCAACAACCGGGTCGCCTTTATGCGCGGAGCGAGAAAAAAGCCGTGCAGTGTTTCAGTCCTTGACTTTTCCCTATGAGACTTAAGAGCTGAATCTTATTTTTTATTTATGGAAAGTGCGTAGTAAAGTCAAGCGCATGCTTCTTCATTTTCGTTTTACGATTCCGGTTTGTATTTTTACGTGACAGCTGTCTAAAAAAAAACCGTTTTTGGTCATGTTGAGGTGCCCCGAGACTATGCTATTAAGCATATCTAAAAAAACAAACATAGAGACAAATACTTTTAAATATGGTTTCTTTACGTAGACCAGGCTTTCTCAATAGGCGGCCCTGTCGGCCAGATGCGGCCCGCAGAGAGATTTCTACTGGCCGCCATCAAAATGTCAGAAATCAGCGAAAATGTTTTGTTATAATAATTTAAAGGCTATTTCTTAATAGTTATAGTTAGGTCATTGTAATCTCTGCGTATGACAATGATTTATGTTAGACTAACATTAAGTTCAATTAAATGATTCCGTACAATGCCTATAGTTATTGACTGCATTTTTTTGGCCCCCGAGTGTTTTTGGTAGTTATAAAATTGAAGCAAGTGGCCCGAAGGTACATTTAATTGAGGAGTCCTGACGTAGACTGACATATCGAACGCACGTTTTGTAGTATCATTTTAAAAAAAACTTTCTCCTGACACGCTGCAGCGCAGTAGGCGTGCGAGCTGCAATACAAAACTTTTTGTATTAAAAAAGTTTTCTAAATTTAACAAAAAAATGGCAAAATTTTAGAAATGTAAAATAAAAAACGTTGTTTGCATGGGCTTTTATATACTTAAAGCTCTAGCCAATGTCACGTACTTTCTCTGTGAATTATTTACTTACATGATATTGATTGGTTTTCGAGGGGTGTATGACATAAAAAAACGTGCAAATTTTGACTTTGATATGCCCCCCCCTCCCCTATGTATTGTTACTAGCTAAGTGACTCGTTAAAAGTTTTTTAAGATGATTTTCTGTGTTTGACAACTACGTTGTTTGCCGTGGTAAAACAATTACCAGAATTTTTATGATATGCTTTATGCATGCTTCTGAAAAGTAGGTTCTGCAACCCATTCATGGTGAACCAGTCTATTTCAAGCGAATTTGTATAATTTTTACTGCACGTAAATATAAAAAAAACTTATTGTGAAGTTTTGTACGTTGAAAGTTTTATATTTACATGCGATAGAAACTTACGAATGAGCTGAAAATGAATCTAAAGTGTGCTTGCTTTACCGTGAATCGATCATACAAACTATCGCAATTGCGTAACGACCAGCGGCATTTCAAAATGTTTGTACCCAATAGGAAACTTAGCGAAATTAAAATTTCATGGTAATCGTTTTTAATAGTATCTGGTCGCTTGATTTATTGTTCCTGCTGCGCTTCGGAGCAGAGTTATGAACTTGTTCTCATGAAACAGCTCCTGACCTAGAACATTTGTTAAAGAATGAGTCGGTAACCTTGTGATTCTTGCTTTACAGGAACCTTGTCAAACTGGTTAACAGTCGAACTTCAGCGTGCCTGCAACAGACGGCCTGTCATCCGGTAATTGGCGAGCGTGAAGTGAAACAAGTGAACAGTGGTATTCCGTGAGTCGATTACTTACACTGTCGCCCAGCTTTGACAGCTCGCATGGTTGGACGGGTGCGATAAGATCGACCTTCACACGCGACCAAAACGCACGTTCACCTTTACTTGTCACCGATGCCGGAAATTTATGCTTACACCACGTTTAGGGCTTGTTCCTTAGTTTTTTTTTCAGACTGGTGCCATTAACTCGAATATTTGTTTAACAGAAAACTTTGAAAATATTTGAGACAATGTACAGTAATACGATGCACAATACTGTAAATGCGTTTTTAAAAATAATGTACCATTCGTCAGCAAAAAAAAAATTGTTTTGTCTTATTTTTACGACAAAAAACGTGGTACTTCGGGTGACGATAGGTATATAAAAAACTGTTTAGTACTTCGCTGCAAAAAAATTCAGCTACAAACTATGGTATATTAGTGTCAAAACTGAGGAGAAAAATTTTGATATGGGTATCGGGTAGCAATTAAAAGAATAGATTTTCGAAATCACTGCAAAACTAAGGAACAAGCCCTTAAGAGGGCGTGGTACATAATTGAACGTTAAAAGCATTAATCTATAACTGTAGGTTTCTCGAAGCCAATTTGCGAAAAATTAACAATAGCAATCCTAGACAATAGTTTTAGCCAACGTTTTAAACAAAATTGTTTCCAGTTCTACGAACTTCTGAGGCACAATCTCTGACGCCGGAACCTCGTGCATTTAACTGCAGCGCAAGAGATCACGCGTAACTAATTGGTGATTCTGGATAAATATTTACTCATAAAGTTGGCAAATACCACTATCTAGGATTGTTATTGAGTATTTTATCCACATTGGCTTCGAAAAAGGCGTAGAAATTAATTGACGTTTTCAGCGTTTATTTATCTACCACGCACTCAAAACTTAAGTTGCGAATGCGTACGTTATTTGAAATAAGGTAAGACGAAAACCTGTTTGGTATGTAATAAGAAATGTCTGATATTTCATACTAGATTTGAAGTCACTCTAGTGCCTCAGTTTTGTTACAGACGTTAGTATACGAGAACATACTAAGTAAGTGTTCGTTAGGAATGTTATTGTACTCGCAGAGTTTAAAGTATTTCAGTCATTGCAGTAGCATGTGGTTGAACTAATGGGTGTTTCTACTTTATAAAATCATTATCAGATTTATTTGTGCAAAATAACGTATCTGTATGTACGTGTATGTATAACATGAATATAGAGGCATCCTATTTTTTTTGCAACTTCCTGGATCATAAGCTAGCGTCCGTAGATAACTTGGCTTTCTTCTGTACATCTCAGTGTTCCTGGTCTCTTAACTGCTTTGTCCGTTGCGCAACGTGATTTCGTGGGCAAAGTTAGAATTGCTCTAATGAAACTACCTTGCCAGTATTTTTGTAGCGGTCAAAGTGGCAGGGAACATGAGCGGTGCCGTGATTTAAAGCGCACAAGTCTGTTTTCACATGTCAGCAAGGTCGAAGAGGATGAGACAGTCCAGTTATATAACGGCAATACTGAAAAAAAAAATCTTATCTACGGATCCATTCTTACTCAATAATTGATTTTCTATATGCATGAAGATTCTATAAAATAGGTAGAACACTATCACACCAATTGTTATTTATTTTTTCCCTCAGTTTTCTTGTATCTAAATTTTTGGATTAAGCCATTAAGTGTTTTCGGAGATATTTGTACAGTGTTAAGTGGTGTTAAGTGTTAACATCTTCGTTGCCTTTATTTTGCACTAGCTATTGACAGATACGAAAGAAGCTAATGTTTTCTGCAGGTGGCCATAAAGGCAGAAGCAGAAATAGATAATAGCAGTGAAATATTTCTGATATTAGCAAGCGTGTTCTGCTGTTCGCGTAAATAGATAACCTTTAAAAAAAACAAAGTACGTTTCTTAGTCGTTTAGAAAAACAATACGAAATAAAATTTTTAAAAATGAAATTTTAGGTGAACTTCTTTGCGAGCAACATAGCTGTGAGAATTCATCCATTAATTTTAACAGTTTACAAATGAGTACCTGATTTATTTTGTTAGTAGAATAAAATATAAGCTTCGTTAAAAATAATTTTAAAAACGAATTTTTATAGATTTTTGTCAATATACAGAAAACCAGCACTTTACTAACCAGTTACTATCTACGAATGCGCAGATGGATTGATTCGTTCCAGCACACTGGCAAACTAGGTGAGAAAATATTAGTTACCCACTGTTTTATGGCCTGATGATCGCTACCTTAACGACTTCAAACACTCCGGGGAACAATGCGAAACAACAGCGCATTGAAATTTCCGATAACTAGGAGCCTCAATAACACACACAGGTTTGTTCTCATGACTAAAGAGACTGGTTTAAAATTCCTGGCACACACTCAGTACAGCATTAGAACGAAATGTGTTTACGACCAAACAGCCCAGGCATACTCTTTTGAAAGAACGATAAGCTTGTTTGGAATGAGGTGTTCCCCACCCTGTCACGAGTTATCTCCAGTGCAATAGGAAATATGCATACAAAAAGTATTTAATATTTACGTAATCCTTCCGAATTATTTCGGCACCAACGCAGCCAGGAAAAGTAACAGTACCGTAAGCATTTTTAACTTTCAAATTATTCAGCTTTAAAAATGCCATATTTTCTAACGCCTCCGTAAACATTGAAAACGCGTTCTAATTGGCTAACATAATATGTATGACATAGCCGTACTTGTTTTGGTTAGCCACCGTCCACCAGGCATTGTGTATTGGCGTTTTACACCGACTTAAAAACTGATAAAATTTAGTTAACCCGGTTGTGTTAAAGCTAGTTTGGGAAATCCGCCTGTGGTTAAGGCATGTATGGTTGCAGATTTGTTGTTTAACAACGAAGATTTCACTGGAGTGAAAACAGCGAGGTATGTCTCGCACATTGGGACGTTTTAGTGAAAGTGTTTTGAGTTAATGTCAATTTAGTAACGGTGATATACAACGAATTTATTTTTAAGTTTCAGATCAGATCTAAAATTATTAGTCTAGATATTTAAAAAGTCAGCCGAGTGAAGTTCGCTTGCATTCAAAAAGTGAATCTACCGAGGTAATATCTTGAATGCGTTAACCAAACCTGGATGTTGCAGACTGTGATGATCGAGCGTCCTGGTAGCGCAAGTTTGGGAAATAATATAGCAGATCAATTTGTTTTACTAATTTTTGTTTCTTCAAATAATTGTTACCGTTTCTCGTGAACGGCCGTGCGAGTATAGCAGCCTGCCATGCTGCCATCTCGGGCGAGTTTTCCCAAGACATTCCATGCCCCTCGAATTATCGGACGTTCACAAGTGTCTTGAGCTCGCCTATTAGCTGACGTTGCCGCAGTCAGTGGAACAGCCAAAAACATAACTACTGCCTAAGATTTCGTCGCAAACTGAAAACTATTGATTGCAACGTTTAATTCTGAACTTATTTTATGCTAACCGTATTGCACACAATACTTAGAAATAATCACTTCTTACATTAGCTGTAGTTTGTCGCTAATAGAATGTCGGGTGTCTTCTGGTAGCTTAAACCACGCAGTCAGTCTTGATTTGTCAAACGGTGCTATAGTAAAGATTTTTTTTGGAGTAAATGACATTGTATTGCTGAACAAAGGAACTACTGTACATATTTATGCTTTTTGGAATTCTAATCATACCTGTTCTTACCGAATAAACTATTTCATTTGAATCAATTTCACTACCCGAACGTACGTTGCTGTAGTTTGTGTATTACATACAGTATAATGTACAATGTGGTGACGTCACAAGGACATCAAAATAGCGGTTCGCGTTTTTACCGAGCTAAAAAGATTGCCCTTTTTATTTTATTTTTCTCGAGTTATACAGATGCAAATAAAGAAATTATGGTACTGATGTTCATTAAATTAAACATTTATATAAAACGATATTTTGCTTATTGTGACGACCTTTAGACATAAAATACTAAAACCGATTTAGTTTTTCACAGTAATCTGAACAAGTAGTTTGATCTTCAATTTTCTTAAATTTGTTCCTAATAAAAGTTTAATGTTAATTATTTTAAAACATAGCCAAGCAAAGCAAGCAAGTCACTTAAATGTCAAATTTACTAGCATTAATGTTGTGATATATGACATCTTAGGTAGTGATCAACTAATTGTTTATTGGCTTTGAAAGTCAAAATTTAATCATAAAAATTAAGTCAGTTACGAGGAGACGAGCATAAATCCAATCCCTTCTCCTCTCTTTTCCTTCTTCTTATGTTGTTTATGTACAGTTAAGTTCGTGTACCCTCGGAGTTTGCCTGATTGTAAGATTTCTCTTCTGAGAAGAGTGCATGTAAACAAGACTGCGTAGATCATGTCCTCAGAGAAAGTAAGGATGGGTTAAATACTAGTACGGTGGAGTTGCCAGGTATCTTTCTCGGAAGAGATTTCAAAATCAGCAAACCTTTACTGGTTATCTGTGCTGCTGTATTTAGTCATTTCATGTCCAGTATAATTTTGAACATGTTTTAGTTTCTTGCGTATGTCTTTAAGAATGAAAGCGGCAAGAATGAATATGTAGAACTGTCACACTGAACGCGCGAATGCTCTTTGTGCCTGACGACACTTTGAGCCTATGTTTCGTAAGAGACTACCCGATGTGTGCGGGCTGGGTAGAAGAGGGATATGAAAGTTCTGGAGTTGTCCCCGGACTTCTGACGCTCACTTAGTGTTTCTCTCGGACGAATACAATAGAGTTGGCTTGCATACCCTAACGAATTAGACGTAGAAAACGAGACACCAGAATATGTACTGCCTATATGTAGGTGGGTGTATTACCAACGTGCCAATCGCAACAAAGTAAATAAATGGGATTTCATGTGAAATTGCACCGAAAAAATTTCACGTTTGTGTTGGCTACCTTTTTTTTCATTTCGGACGCTTGTTGAAATGTCATACCATAGCATAATGCGTCCTTTCATCATTTATATTCGTTTGGTTATATATAGACAGCAGCTCTACCGCTGTAGTTGTAGGGTAATCTAAATCTAAATGTATTCACGTTTAAAATGTCGGAAACAACCTTGCGTGTTGGGAACTTGTCGGCTACGTAAATTATAATTTTTTTTACATAAAAGCCGGACACGATTTTACGTCTACGCACCTCGTCGATTGCAGCATTTTCGAATGTTTTAGCACCTGATTTGACAGATGTATGAATTTATTGCCATTATGACGTGCAAGTTAAGTATGTCAGGTAAATTGTAGACCAACACGACGGACGGCGAATGACACTTGGATGTTGACGGGGGAAGTAACTCGCGGCACAAGAGCAGGTTCGCGGAATTAGACGATGGAGCGAGGGAGGTGCTACGTAAGAGCTAGCAGTCGCACCAGGTCGACTCGTGTCGTGATCTCAGTTTGACGCCGTGACTAACTCCCGCCGATTGGAAAGCTGAAAGCCCCGCTCGCCCGTCGTTTCGCCGCCAGAGGTCGACGACCGCGCTACGGCCGGTTGACTTCGCGTAGAGTCGTCGGCGTAGGCGGGGGGAGGGGGACCTGGCCTGTTCCTGGAGGAGGGGGAAGAAGGGAGGGTTCTCTCTCTCGCAATATGGAGCACAATAGCCCCCCCTCCCCCGCTAAGGTTCTTGGTTCGGCTTCGCTGGCGGCAGACAAAAACTAAGTCTGACCCACTTTTATGTAGGTTATTAACCCCACGACCGACTGAATGCACTTCATTTCACGCCGTTGACTCTTACTCTGATGCTGGAATCACGACACTAAGGGCCGCGGTGGCCGAATGGTCAGACCATTCGCCTCTCACCAAAGCGAGCCGGGTTCGATTCCCGGCGGGGTCGGTCCCCGGATTTTCGCATGTGGGAATAATGCCGGACGATGCCGCTGGTCGGCGGGTATTCTCGTGGATTTCCCGTTTCCCCCGTCCTTAATTCCGGTGCTGCTCCATACTCACCTCATGTCACCCCTCACCAGAGCTAAAGACCTCTATGTTGAGCGCTGACCAAAATATCTCTCCCACGAAGGGTGCGAAGCAAATAGCAAACCTTGCCAGCCAATGAGCGTCGAGGCTTCTATGACGTCAGCGTGACAAATGACTCCTATTGGCTGGTAAGTTGTTTTATTCGCGTCGCGTACATCGGGTTATTGTGATTCCAGCGTCACTATTGTATGAGCTTATTTCAAGAGATTTAATTACCTGAGCAAAGTCCCCATCGACATCATTAGTGTTTATTGCTTCAGATGGTTTTCATTGAAAAGGGTATGGGTATGGGTATTTAGGTAAATTATACAGGATGTTAGTCGAAAGTTTTGATGAATGAACATTGTCGGAAATTGAACCTTACGTTACCAAAAATACGTATTAAATACATCATATTTCAAGGCATGTAGTTTATTTTTATGTTACGTGCTACGTAATCAACAGCAAATATTTTGTAAAATTTTCGGAACAATGCTGTCGAATCCCTTCAAACAACTGTGGAATGCGCTACATAATATTTTTCAACGTGTGTGTTAGGTGAGAGGATTTTACTTACCTTTAGCAATGTCTTAAGAGCCGAGAAGAGTGAAGTGAGGTGAATGGACAACACAGCAGTCATGCCTTAACCAGGATTCGAACCCAGGATGTATCGCTCCGTAGACCAGTGCCTGACTAGTGGTGCGTTCGTGACATTATCGACATTTTCTTTCAACAACACACTCAGTATCTATCGCCCGCCAAAATAACTTCCACTCGTTTCAAAGACATTCTGTGTAAACCCTTTTGCGTTCAGGTCCTTTCTTAAGACAAATAAGGAAGTGCAGCGATACGTAACAATGTGCTGGCACTCACCTAATAGTTTTTATTCCATTACAGCCCGTCTACTTCGAAACCATGTAGGCCTATTAGCGCAGATTGTATTTTCCGCATTAACTTGGTAGATTCTTTTCCGAATTAACTAGGTCGGAAACCAACCCCGGAAGTAGTATATTTTATTTGCCAAATTAAAGATTCGATGCGGAAAATATGGTGGAAAGTTATAAGCAGAGATAGGGAGAGATTTATCAGGGCTGAAGTTAATGTTTATCCAAGTTCAAATGCAGTATTCCAATGTTCGTAGAATTTTTTCATTAGTTATGTGTTCCCATTTAATTAAGGCAATCAGTATTAATACTCGTCTGCAAACACGTATAATTGTCAGAACATATAAGCCACAATATGCTACAGTGCTTTGTAGATAATTTTGGCACTAGTTTTTCGCGATTTTCTACTCTCTCTGACAGAAAAGGAAGGAGACTGGAAAGAGGGGAATTAAACTAAAGAAAACGTGCTCGTATTATTTTTTCCACAAAGTTGTCTCGTGGGGCAGTAAAGGAAGCATGCCAATGCAAATATTATGTACGTTACTGAAACACGAAGTTACAGTGAATTCCCAATAAATGCCTTTGTTTTTAAGATGTTTGCAGAAATTGTTCATTTACCAAGGTGTTTGTAGAGATAGCACGTAAATTCTGAGGTTCTTGTGATTGATACACGAATAGAAGGTTCCTAGTACCTTCAGAGCAGATGCTGTTTGAGAAATAAGTTATTCAGTTGAACTAATGGTAGCAAAATTGTTTCCTTCGCACTAGTGTTGTAGTTGCTACTACTGTTTCAAATAAGTTTAGTAACATTTAACGGCTACTTCAGGTAACAATTTTAAATATTTTGCACAATTTGTCTCAGTTTTTAGTTGTAAATTGTAACATAGATGTCAGTTTCACCATTTGTACTATAAATGTTGTCCTACATTGTGTTACACATCACGAAACATTAACAGTTATTGCCCAGCTGTAAAATTACCGTAGTTATACGAAGCAGAGTTGCTCAAAGCAATCAAACGCCTGCAGAATGAGGTCGATGCCAGGAACTACAGTTATTGGGCAGGTGCAAATAAATTCGGTCGTAGTATCTAGTGTTTCCGGCCCCTCCTACTTTTTTATGATGAGAATTGTGTTGATGGAACGGGTGTTGTCGGGAGACGCAGTAACCGGACGTGATCGTCTGGAGGGGGTTGGCGAGCGCGGAAGCACGCTCGTCGCCAGCTGTGAGCGATGTGTGCGGCACATGTCTGTCTCTCTCTGGTAGTAGCGGCCAGCCAATAGCCGCAGCCAGCACGTTCCACCAGGCCCGCCATGTGGGGCACAAGGCCGTTGGAGCGTGAAGGTTGCACTGCCTTCCCCTCCTCCGGGAACCAGCTGGAGAGGTCGTTGCCCCCTGGTCGGCCGGCGCGATGACACGGCCTCTTTGTCCGACGCTCAGCTGCCTGTCCTGTGTTTTGGTTTCCTTCCCTGGGGGAGGGGGAGGCGGAGATACGCGCATTTCTCCTATGAATCACGCCTGCTTCTGCCAGGCATGTCCTTATTCGTACTTCATGATGAAACTGACCCCACACTTTAGCAGAATATTAAGGCTCGGTTTCCGCATCAATCGCCGCATTGCATTCCTTTATTTTTCACATTTACGAATTTGTAAGAAAAATTTGTAACGTAAGATTTTAGCAAAAATGCGGTTTTCCTTGTGCTGCAGTGCAAACTTGACAGATGAACTGATGTTCACGTCGCAAAAATGCATACTTTGACGTAATATTATATTTGCACGACATACTGTTCGTTTGATAGACGTTACTTGTGCCTACATTTTCCACTTGTAACATTCTTTAGCTCTGCAGTTTTTTCATAGCGGCATGCCAAAGTCAGATTTTGCAAGTTACGGGAACATACAGTAGTAATAACAAAAACCAAGTGTCTTACTATAATAAAATAATTTACACTGAAATTCGATATTATGGACAATATTAAAAAATACACAAGTCCTTTTATATATTATTTTTAATTTTCATAACTTAAAGTAAATTGTCAACATTTTTAAAATTTTTTTAAAAATGCACAGCAATCTCATTGTAGGTTTCTAAATCTTGTCCTGTTTACGTTACCGGCGGTGTCGTTCCCGTACGTCGTCGTTCCTCTTCGTCCTTGCATTCTGTCACTGCTACATACCTCGTATCATTATCCGCAGCGCTCAACTCTTTGACGTCAACTTAAAAATTGTTTTCTGCACTGGAGTTGATTCTTTGAATTATTTCTGTAGTAAATGTCAGAGCTCTGGCTCGAGAATGTCAGTGGGTTCCAACGAGAGTAATTGTTTAAACAATCTCATGAATTCGTTACGAAATTTTTCAGAGTAACTATTTTCATTATGATGCTGTACCTTCGGTAGGTATACTCTGCTTCGATTAACTTTGGTCAGCTACTTATGTGCATTAACTGTTAATATGTTGTGGTATGTGGCACAATTCAAGACAAAATTTATAGTGCAAATGGTGAAATGGGCATGCGTTACATTTTAGTAATAAAATGTCTTGTATTGTGTTACACGTGAGAAAATATTAAAATTATTTCCCATAAGTATCTGTTAAATTTTACCATTATTACACGAAACACTGTATGCACAACTTAGGTAATCTTCTTTAGCCTTGCAGCGGTTATTGGTGAAATATGTTGGTAGATACCATGTAGCAGTAATCAGTGCTGTGATAGCGGTGTTTTTAAGACTGGTAAGATTACTAAGCACATTTTAAATATAATTGTTCAAACTTACGGCAAGTTAAGCTGTGACAAAACAATGTTGCATGAGGTTGTTGAAAACCAACACACACCACTTCCCCTTTTCCATCATTGTCAAGTTATTACGTTCACAGTACTTAAGTGTTTATCATGAAGTACCGCGGGAGTGTACCTGTTCATTTCGTGCACTTGTCTTTTTACGTACGTTGTACGTTAGCATCCTAGTTTGATGTGTTGTTTCAAGTGTACAAAGAGTAACTATAAAATGTAATAAAACCGAATTCGTAAGACAAATTGTAAAATTTCGAACTACGATGTAATAACATATATCACGTTTTCACGTTCCAAAGATAAGTCAAAAAAACCTGTATTTAAATGTTAAATGTTTTTATTAAATTTTTATTGTTTTATATTTGCTAGTGAGCTAGTGGCTATTACGCGTCTTTGAGAAGAAAATGGTTTGATATATTGTACTTTACACGATTTAGCGTACGTATGTAAAATTGATGAAACAAAATGGAGGTATGTGTTGTTTTATCCCATTCTTCACTATTTCCACGCCAAGTTATTGTGATCATAGATACAGTTCGATACAAACTCATATAACAAGTATGTCGCAAAATATTTTATTTTTCTGTTTAGCATTATCGTAGTGATAGACAGTTCTTTCAAAGATCGATAGACAGTTAATTTCCTTTAATTTACACGAAATTGTCGTGGCTGTGTGCATATAAAAATATAAGCTAATTTTCTACATGTGTAATTTTATCATATCTAAGAACGTTTGCAAGTATTAGAATTTTTATAAAAGCAGTGATTTTGAAATAAAATAAGTTACTGGCTATAAAACGTGATGGTTATCTTAACAGAAGTAAATAAACTGCCCCAACTCCTAAACTGGCGCATGAACATTGTAGATTTTATTATTAAATTAATACTACTTAACTTGTATTCGGTATCTAAACGTATGATTCTCAATTTTTGTTTCCTAGAGATTATGCTTAGATACATAGTTCTGGGGCACCTCAAAATGGCGAGATCAATGCTTGTTGCGATGGAAATTTACAATAAGAATGTACTGGTTTGTGGCAATACGTCATTGCTCATGTTTTGTTGACCAAACTTGAGTTAAATACCGAAGTAAAAAAGTATAAAAAAATAAAACTGACTGAATTACTCTGGGATTGCTCTTTTGAGTTTTTTGTACTTTGCTTTTTAACACAAGTTTGATCGACAAAGCATGAGCAATAGCGTATGTCCACAAACCAATACATTCTTACCTAAAAATGGCTAAAAACTGTTTTTCCAGATTGCTGTGTAGAAAATACTGACCGGAATAGTAAAACATACAGAAGCATTCGCTGGACTATACTATGCATCTTCCATAAATAAAAAAAAAAAATAGAGCCAACGGTTAGTCCAGTAGGAAATAGGTAACGTCCAAAACACTGCGTGCAGTTTTCCCACCCCGAGCATAATAACAGTTGTTGACGCAAGATCCACTCTAGCTCTTATTGCCTATCTGTTCATGTAGTGCGTGCTGTGAGGGCCTGAATTTCACGGCACAAAATTGAGCGTGCTCCTTGAGTGATAGGCAGCTCCCACTACGGCCATGTACTGCGGCTTGCCTACATGTCTGATGTGTTAGTGTACGGGAGAAAGGGTCATCACTCAACTGTATTGCTTTAGGAAAGCTGTACCATGTGAGTGATAAACGTCGCTATCAATGCCGGTATACCTTCTTTAGTTATGCTGTATGTTGGTTTTATATAATTTTTCTTCTCCATTATTTGTTTTAAACTATACTTGTAAAGTAGACCTTTTTAATAATTAGTATTGTGCGTGCAAATAACTACATGTAACTGAATACTCCTCTTGTACCTTGGCAAAGCCCTACAAGTTAAAAATGTTAACCATGCTTATTAGAAACATCAATTTCACTAACTTCAAAATGGTTAAAAAGTCATTCTTTCAAATTGACGTATGTGGTGAACGTATTCAAAGGCATACAGATAGAAAAATAAGTTGGACTTCAAACCATACTTCCCAAACAATGTTCACTACTTAGTCTTATAGTTAAAATAATAGTAACTTCTGCACACTAGTTGAATTGCTTGTAAGTAGAGGTGATGTTGCTTCACATCCACCAGTCAGTAGCATACGTAACGATCTATAGAATCTATGCCTCACAGCTAGAAACGCAACGTATCTATGGAGTTACCTCAAGGCGGCCGTCTGCCCACGCCACCGAACGGCGTGCAGAGGTTCGGCCGTTACAAGATTATTCGAAAACTGCTCAACGTCCGTAGGAACTGTATTCGTTTATTTTCACGCAGCCAGGAATGGCGAAAGTGTGTGTTTGCGGTTCCTCTTAAGTGCGAAAATATTGGCGCAGAATCTTCTAAAACGTATGGACGTACTCAGTACGTATTCAGTCGCACTTGTGTTTCTGAACCCTGTGTTTCTACCTGATGACGGGGACAGATTACAGTTCCCGAAACGTCGTTATGCTGTCCATCTGGAAAACTACTGTGTTTTGTTTCGTCTCATCGTTGTCTCATGTTAACTTGTTTTTTTTTTTATATTTTTTTTATTTATCTGTTTTTCCTTGTTTTATTTGACCCGATTAGGTTTTTTTTTTTAAATTTTGTTTTTGGTATGTATCCCGTTGACTAAAGCATACTGTTTTTTTTCTATTTTTAGTTTTCTTACAGTCACTTATTTCGCAATGGAGTATGTCCAAACAGCTAAATCCAGTCATGCACTCGCATTGCACAGTTGTTTCAAATATCATATGTGCTCAGTACAGCGCCACAGAGCAGAGGTGAGTTGTCGGCGAGAATACTGCACGCCACAGTTCTGTGACTTGTGCCTAGAGGCTAGGGTGGGATACGATGCGCGTACTTGTGTCGCCCTTATCGCTTCCACACGTAAAGGCCCTCTAACGCGCAAACTACGTTCACCTATACTGCCACCTTAAGGGCGCGTTAAACCGCAATTGTCATCACTATGTTTAAATGTTTATATTTGTACCAGATATTTTTCTTATTTGCTCTTATGGAATTTTTTATCTCATAGTTTTTGCGTAAAGGCTCGTTAAAGACAAAATTTGCGCGTTTCCTTTTAAACTGTGACATTAAAACCAACCCACTTACCGAACTGAAATACATTCACAGTGGAGTACGATTTTGTAGGCTACAAGTTCAGCTATGTTAAACTACAAAACAATTTTTTTCTATGCTTAAAATAATTATTGAATATTTAAAATTTTCATTTTAAATTTCAGCATTTTTATTTAAATACAAAAAGTTTTTATTTGTTTTTGTGTACGTGACATTATAGCCTGCGACGTCTTTATCCACTGTGAATTTTTTCAGTTTGGTATGTCAGTTGATTTTAGTGTAGTCGTTAAAACGGAAACATGCAAATTTTGACTTTAAGCCATTATGCGGTACCTATGAGAGATAAAAAAAATATCGTAAGAGCAATATTTAGTCATATTTTGTGTAAAATAAGAAAATAAATATCTAGTTAAAATTAAAAA
This sequence comes from Medauroidea extradentata, assembly GCA_003012365.1. NCBI lineage: Eukaryota > Metazoa > Arthropoda > Insecta > Phasmatodea > Phasmatidae > Medauroidea > Medauroidea extradentata. The sequence continues at coordinate 60,983 of PNEQ01124502.1, read as the reverse complement.
TAAAAACATGGTGATGAAAGTCCCAAAACGTACTGTGATATCGTGGACATAAGATATTGCAATATGTATGTATGTACGTATGTCCGTCCACAGTAGTATAGTACTTTATTCTGTCCCATTGTAAGAAACATTCGAAGACATTATTGAAGTGTCATAGTAAAAGTGGATCTGCGGAAATATTGCACGCTAGGGCGTGGTACATAATTCAACGCTAAAAGCATTAATCTATAACTGTAGGTTTCTTGAAGCCAATTTGCGAAAATGAAACAATAGCAGTCCTAGACAATAGTTTTAGCCAACGTTCTAATCAAAATTGTTTTCAGTGTTACGAACTTCTGAGGCACAATCTCTGACGCCGGAACCTCGTGTGTTTAACTGCGGCACAAGAGATCACGCGTAATGGATAAATATTTATCCATAAAGTTGGCAAATACCATTATCTAGTATTGTCTTTGAGTATTTTATCCATATTGGCTTTGAAAAAAACGTAGAAATCAATTTATGCCGATGCAGCATCTGATACACTGTTCATGGTCGCCCTTACAGCTCCGTCATTTTCGATCACCAAAACGCGCAAGTAGGCGAAACCCTCACTAAAGAACGCAGATGCCCGCTGCAGCTGTCCGCAGTGTAGGTTGGTCAGACGAGCTGCTGGAAGTGAGAAGGCTCGTCGTGAAAATGTATAATGAATGTTTCTGCTGTGTCGGATCGGTAACTATGGCGCCTGTCTGAGACAAGTCGTGACACGGAACAAGTCTGCTTTCACCTGTCCCCGGGTGACTGCGGCCCTGCTCTCCGCCGCCATCTTGGCTTTTAATTTTGGAACCATGACGTTCCACGTGTATTTTAATACGATTGGCCACGATACGGCGTATAATATGGCTTAAACGGGAATTATTAAGTATAACATTAATGGCATTCTTTCATTTTTTCATAATGTGGAACTGCAGAAAAGCATTTACGATGACAGTTGAGGTGCAAGCGGTGGTGCCAATTCAAATTTCTAAAATGTACTTAATGCTCCCATAAAATACACCAAATTACAGCAAAATGTAAAATAAAAAAAATTCCATTAAATAAAATACTATTTATTTGATAAAAATAATGTTTAAAATATAGCGCATAAAAAATTAAGTCTTTTTTTATATATTATCACTGATTCTCTTTGTTTTAGCAACCAAATTACGGAATGTATTGAACTGGTAAGAAGTCACATTTCTGAGACCGTGTTCAGCATCTCGTCAAGATGAAAATTTGTCTAAGAGTTTTTAAATTCTGTCAAGTTGACAACATTGGCCGCGAGTTACGGTAGGCATATACCCATAATGCTCGTCCCTTATGAGGGAACAATTGTTGTGAGCACAGTTACGTTTTGGGATGATGCACTCTGATGTCAAGAGAGACTCACTGTTTGAATAGTTTACGCAATAAAAATAATTAAGCAGCAGTACAGTTAGTAAGACGATAATGTAGACAATGCAGAGGTTACTGCAAGTACAACCTATATAAATACACTTTGAAATTATTTTTAGCTGTACGGATTATTTAACAGTCCAGTAATACAATATTACGATTTACGAGGAAATAATACTTCCGAAACGTATGAAGGTCATTGTACTAATGTTAAAATTTTTAAACTTATGTTGCAAAATTAATGGTTCTACCCTTTAAACACACCAGCACGGAATGTTTTATTTTTTCAATGTTAAACCAAGACTGCTGTTACTGGGCGAGTTACAATATGGCCTTGTGGTACTACCGAAATCTATTCTCAGCTAAACATAAAATATAGAATTATGGAGGTTATCCGATGGCCAGGGTATCACAACCTGAACTTTATTTACAACAGGACGCCCGTAGGCTTGGCTTGCCACGAGACGAAGCCTTATAATGGAATGGTAACGGAATGAGAAGAGCTGTGGGAAAATGGGATATCTGCGAGGAAACCCGCCGACCAAATATATCCTCCGGCGCGATTCCCACATGCAATAATCAGGGGACCGACTCCGCCAGAAATCGAACCCGGATCACCTTGGTGGTACCAGTGGTTAGACCACTCGGCCACCGTGGCCTACTGTTTTGCTCTGCAGTAGTATAGTGGCATGAACTACTCGCGAGAATAATTATATTATTCCCCTGTTTGTTTCAGTGCCTTACGTGCACATCTGCAGCCTTGCTTCATGGTTATTGGCAGCGTGCCTTTGTAAAGTGACGTCTGTCATTTGACTGAGCCAATCAGAATGTCACTGCAACACCACACGTCTGTGATTAGCTGGTGGAACCCCAAGACGTTGATAGGTAATGCACTATCTTTGACCGCGAAGCGGTGCTGCAGAGGTGCACAAAGGACACTGAAACGAATTGGGGCAAAATTCTTTTCGCGATAAGTTCTTGTATCTACCTATAATTGAAGATGATATATCGCGAAAATATTTTGTTCCAACATACCCTTGAAAACACTGTAGTTAATTGCAACACACATGATTGGGTAATATACTTCTGAAAACGTAGCTTTCTACAGACCAACAGGTATAAAGAATTACAATAGTGGTATTCTTATTGGCTCAGTCAAATAGGGTAACTACTTCACATATAAGCGAAAGCCAGTAATATGTTGGTAAGCTGAACGTGCATTGAAACCCAGCAAACAGTAAATTTTCCCCGCGATAAACAATTGTATCTACCTATAATTAGAGATGATGGTTTATTGCGAGAAAACTTGACTGTTTGCTGGATTTCGGCGTATGTTCAGCTTACCAACATATTACTGACTTTCGCTTGTACGTGGAGTTGTTACCCTATTTGACTGAGCCAATAAGAATGTCGCTCTTGTAATATTTTATGCTTGTTATTGGTCTGCAGACAGCTACGTTATGTCAGATGTGTATCAATCATACATTGTTTTCAAGAGTATGTTGGCACAAAACATGTTCGCGGTATACCATCATCTCTACGTACAGTAGTTTATAGAGTAGAGCAGACAAGAGTGTGTGTTGGGGTAGTACTTGGCACGTTTATGCACGGGCGTGTGAACGCTGTAATGAGAACCTGAGTAGCAAACTGGTGCTCGTAAATATTCAGTATCGTCGTCTTCTGCTCGGCCGTGAGAACCAGCCTCCGGAGACGCTTAGCGGCACATCGTTGGACACCAGTTGCGAGGAATGCGCCTGTTCCTGCTGACGTCGTTGGTAGGGGAAGAGTGTGTACGTCACTGACCCACATACCCGGCCCGGGTGAGCATCGCCCTTCTCTTAGCTGGTCACACAACAAGGAAATATATGAGACTTTCTTCTGTTAAGGGCGCGGCTATCGCAATTTTCATCACCATTTTTTATTTGTACTAGATAATTTTTTCTTATTTTAGACACAAAATGTGACTAAATTTGGCTCTTATGAAATGACTTTATCTCTCATAGTTTTCGCGTAATGGCTTGTTAAAAAGTCGTATTTTGCATGTTTCCGTTTTAAGGACTACACAAAAACCAACTGATATTATACCAAACTCAAAAAAATCATAGTGGATAAAGATATTGCATGCTACAATGTCGTGCTCATAAAAATAAAGAATGAAAATTGTTTTTATTAGCATGACATTGTAGCCTGCAATGTCTTTATCCACCGTAATTTTTTTTTTAGTTATATCAGTTGGTTTTAGAGTAGTCCTTAAAACAGAAACATGCAAAATATGACTTTAACAAACCATTACGCGAAAACTATGCGAGATAAAAAAATTTCATGACAGCCAAACGTAGTCACGTTTTCTAAAATAGGAAAAAAATATATATATATCTGGCACAAATAAAAAATAAACAAATGGTGATGAAAACTGCGGTAGACCGCGCCCTTACGGCGTGAGCGTTAGACAATTTTATTGTATTTTCAGTTTTTGCGCCATAACTTTTATTCAAATTGTATTACCCAAGTTTTATCTTTTGACAAAGCGTAGGAAATATTCTTGGTAAACTGTTTGACATAAATAATAATGGAATCTTCAATTACTTTGTCATGCAGAATCATTGCAAGATATTTCTTGAAAATTAACCTATAACTCTCTTGCAAAGACAGTGAATTTTTATCCAGATCTAGTGCTATTACTAAGACATGTCAATGCTGCACACATTTGTTGTTGTTTTCTTGGATAAATTACACTAGTAAAATTATATTACAATATTTTTGATTATGTTAACATTTTAGAGGAACATTTGTCATAAGATGATGTATGAATGTTATTATGCTTGTCTTTAGATTAGTTACAAGAGTTTATATTATCCATTAAACTTTCTTCTACATTTATATGTACGTAACAGTTACTTATATTAGTTTTTTTTTTACTTCTTGTTTGCTTTTCTTTTTCATTTTCCAATAATGGTGTCATTAAACACGTATTTGTTGTAAACAGGCACAGATCTGAAAAGTACGTGGGTAAACAAATAAATATGAGAATTTCGGATAGAAACGTGAGCTTTGCTACAGACTTTCTACAAATAAATTTGCATTGTTCCGTAGTAAAAATGAATCGGCAGGACTCTGCACGCTAGTTCAGCACTTGGCTCGTTGAGGCGATGTGACATTTGATGAGCGCTTCAAGGTCGTTCTTACAGCTCCTTCACTTCTGAGCTTCTAACGTGCAGGCAGCCAAGCTCTATAGTTTATACTTTTTTTAGCGATGATAATTTTTTACTCCTAAACGAGAGCCGATATAAAAAAATCTGTCGAGCAGTTTTGTTTAAAATCGTCTTCTCCATATTGGCTGTTTTTTTTCAAGGCAGTAAATACTATTATTTTAGCTAATTATGTAATTAACGAAATTCTTGTTAATTGGCTTTTTAGTTGAAAACGTACAATGTCATGCTTAAAAAAAACGACCAATCACCGCAAAAATACTATTTCAAACAAAACTGCCAGACCTATTTTTGATATCTGCTCTCGTTTAAGTTGAAAAAAAAAATAATTATCGCAAAAACAGTAGAAACTAAAGAGTGTGGCCTTAAGGAACCATCACAGCATTGGCCTAGAACGATTTCGGGAAACAATGGAAAAAATGAAAATCAGGATGACCGGAGCGTGGAGTCGAACCCAAGTTCTCTGATGGAAGAGGGGAAGGAGGTTAACCTGCGCCTTTATTGAGAACACTTCCGTCATTTGTAGGGTGAGTTGTAGAGTATCGCTGTACATATATGATACTTGGTCTCAGTGATCAATGAGGTGTCTTGTCACGTTGGTATCGTGAAGAAACTGGACTGGCGATGATAACTCAGCTGTATCTTTGCTCTGAATGTGAGGAATTATTGGGCAACAAGACAGTTATCATCCTCGGGGTTCGAATCTCTGATAGCGCTGACCAAATCTCTTCACTCCAATTTGCCTTGTGAGGTAAATGCCAAACTAATTAAAACATCGTTTTGAGATAGGTACACGAGTTTCTTACACAAAGGTTCGTAACATAAGTATACTCGCGTCGCTTATATTGCAAAAATTGTAGTTACGGTTATGTTCAGAATTCAGTTCGATAGATGGCGAAGACAGGTCATTCATTTTGCTGAAGGAAACTTTATACTTGGAGTCTGCTTATTTTGAAATTTTATTCAATGGTGATTTTAGTGGTGGATGAATACGTATTTTTTGAACAACGTATAAAATCAGTACCACCGTAAATGTTTTACAGCCTTGTCTTCGTGTAAGCAGAACAGACTCGCATCAAGCATGTTTGGCGGACTCGTGTGGAGATACAGCCCGCATAGCTTCCCCTTGAACCGCACCCCGCACGGTACTTGCTACCCACAGCTAGCGAGCTAGGAAGTGTCGGCTAAAGGTCGGTCGTTAACCCCGTCCAAGCAGGAACCTTGGGCAACGCCCTCCCCTCTGCCTCTTTGGCACCCCCCTCCTCTCTCGTGCAGCGTGCTCCCTCTTGCCCTACCTCTCCAGGACCTCTCTTGCACCTTTTAGTTCGCGAATTGTACGTAGCAGAATTCAACTACAATAGCTTTTAACTGAATCACCTGTTGACCGATGAAGAATAAAGCCTCTGGCACAGTTGGCAGTTGTTAATGGTTAGTGTACGATGTTTGGCACAATGGGCGGTTGTGTATGACATGGTTTATAGGCTATAGGAGGCTGAAATAATTTAAGTTAATAAAATTTCGGATCCGAAATTGTTATGGTTGAGGAAATTAGAAATAATATGAGGCTTAGTAATGGTTTTTATGCTATTAAACATACCTTATCCGTACACTGCAACAGTTTGATTGGTCGGTTGTACTTAAAAATGTAATATTTTGAACTTTACTCAAACACCTATACCAACGACAATCACCACAAGTGAGAGTTGAAATGCGTTCGTGACCATCTTCAACCAACACAACACCAACTACAACCACCAACAGGCAGTTCTGGCCGACGCCTGTCATTTGGCCTAAAATCCATTTAGCCTAATATACACTTGGCCTAAAATTTTAAAGTTGCGTACAGTCATTCAGCCTAAACATCACACGTCGTGGCGTGGAATTTGGATTAAACCCCATTTTCATCTCAATCCTTAAATGCCGTCCAAGTATTAAAATATTGACTCGTGTTTCGATCTTCTTGGATTTGTCACGGCAAGTATAGGTAGCAGTTTTCAGCAAACAAACTTGCTAAACAGTTAAAAAATTTCCCTGACTTAAAAGAGGATGGTGTGAAAGGCTAAATAACGTTGATACCATTCTATATTATATAGTTCGTGGTTGCAACAATTTCAACGTTGTGGACAAAAAACAGTACATAATAAAGTAAGAGGAAATATACTTGTACGTATTTTTTCTTATATAAGTGTTACTCTCTCTCTTGTTTTACAGGATAGTTGTAAGTTTTGAACTCAAAAGAAAATTATTATTTTTTTCTGTTCGCGTGCTGAAGTGAATGTTGCCGTTCTCTTCAGTTCTCCATATTACTGTTCTTATGTTCCGTATAACGACATATAAATGCAAAAGAAAAATTTGTGTAAAATGTTAAAATGTTACTGTACTTTTGCCGTGTGGCGGAAGATCGTTAAGTCCACCCCGCTGCAATAATTATAGCTTGTTGAAGTGAAAGGCTAGTGTTTACTTCCCTGTTTTATAGTTACGTCAGTCTTTATCTGCTTCATCCGCGGCGCATGTCCACACAGAGACCTACGGATCACACCGTTTGTTCACGAGTGCTATTTTCGATCCCGTAGAAATTTATGGCCGCTCACGCAACCTAACAATCAGTTTCAGGCATTTACTCAATTTGCTGTGATGTATTGGCTCCACATCGACAGCAGAATACAAGAAGCAATAGCTACCTTCCTCGCCAGGACAGTAATTTAACAACAAAGATAGTTTCTTACGGCAACAGTGACCTTGGCCAGTTATTATTTTACGGGTCAAAGTAAGTCACAGTGGATCTATAATAAAACTTAACGTGACTTGTTACAGTTGTTGTGGGCACGCTGTTGTAGGCCAGACGAATGCTGGGAGGTTCCTTAAGGGTGTTCAAGTGCGATAAAATCATAATTTTGTATCTTTATGAAATAGTGTTGTTTTGTTGACTATACTTGCGAGTACAGTTTCCTCTTACAAAACAATTTTAGCTTTCATAGTTTTCTCGTAACGGTGCGACAAAGTCAAAATTTGCTTGTTCTGCTGCCATGCAAATAGTGAAAACCAAATGACCTACTTGAATAAAATAATTCACTATGATATTACATCCCATGAGCTATGCAATAAAGTATTTAAAATACCATAACGTAATATTTTGATTTTAAAAAATCGCGAAAGTACAACGAAAAAGTTGAAAATTCAGCAATTTTTTTTTATTTAAAAAAATGGTTCATGGGATTTTTTTAATATTTTATTACTCAGCCTGTGGCATGTTAATTCACTATGAATTATTTCACTTGCGTAAGTGAATTGGTTTTCACTATTTGCATGGCAGCAGAACATGCAAATTATTACTTTGAAACACTGTTATGAGAAAACTACGTGAGTTAAAATTGTTTCGTAAGAGGAAACTGTACTCACAAGTATCGTCTACAAAACTAACACTATTTCATAAATATATAAAATTATAATTTTATCGCACTCGAACAGCCTTAACAAAGGTCATGGCAGACTCCTCTCTCAGCCCCTGTCATTGTACCAAGTTGTGGCCATCGTCTGTGATGACCTCACTGTCCGTGCTAAATCCAGCGAGTCTCTTACAATCTGAAAGATGCTTCTGAAATAAGCGCCGGTTATTGTCATTATGATATTTCATTTCGAGTTTACCTCAAACTCGTGGGACAACCCCTCTTCATTAATCGTGCTATCATCAATTTAACAAAGAAAAAAAAATAACTGATTGAGAAATGTTGTCACACTGCATGTTGAAATATTGCGAGGCTTTTACTCCAAATTAGTCTTTTACGTCATTTGACATTCTATCGATCTGCGACTTGCCAGCGTTTGATAGTGGAATTTATTGAATTCTCTTTGTAGCCTCCTCGCCTCAAACTTGTTCCACAGCTTTTATCGAACGTTTTTCCCCAATTGTAAGAGGAATTTTTTCTTTAGAAATTAAATGAGAAACTTCAAACGAAGTTGCAAGCACATTTCAGACGATTCAAATATTGTACCAGTTTTCCGACGAGACTTTCTTATTTATGCTGTTTTTGCGAGTTCAATTTATGAAGTACTATAAGGGAGCAAATGTCGTAAAACCGTTACACAGAAATGTTAAAAATTGTTTGAAAAAAAAAATAGGCTACATAGTACAAACATAAGTTTAAATAATTTTGGCTGATTATCAACTAATTAGATTTTCTTAGTAAATAATTATCTAAAATTATAAAAACTAATGTTTAAAAAAATTAGGCATGATAGTACAAAATATTTCCAACATTTCTATGCAACGGTTTTGAGATATATGCTACCTTTCAGAATTTAAAAAATAAAACGTACTAAAATATAGCATAAATATGTACCCGTGGCTTTAAATGCTGACTACAATACACGTTTGTAATTTCAGCTTTAATTAAAGTCCAAATCCATCTATTTTGCTTCTGTAAATAATGTTTGTTAAGATTAGTTTGTATAACAAGCGCATGTGTGAATGTCAGTAGCTGAATATGTCGCGTACAAACATATATACACTTTGTCAGACTGGCCGGATCTTTTTTCAGATCATTTATTTCAGAGATGTTTGAAGAATGTAGCGTTGAAGCAGATAAACTGTAAGACAGTCTTCCTTTTTTCCCGACATCTAGGTATGTTGTCAGTGTAAAATAATTAAACGATATGGTAAGTTAATGAGTCCATCGAAAAAAATGCCAATCAGTAAAGACGGGTAAAATAAATTAGACTGCCAGCAACATGGTAACGACACAAGAACAGAGTTGCTAAATCTGACATAAAAGCCACATTATGGCAGTGAAAGCGACAGCACGGGCCAGAGAACAGCAAAGGACGATTTTACACACCCTGAATTAGCTAGAAAGGACACGGTTGCGGGGTAAGAGATAAAGGTCGTGACTGGTTCTCGTCTATTCACGTAACGAAATGTCAGTCGGGTTACGAAAACAAGGTCCGCTCTGTCCGATGCCTCCTGAGCCGATATTTGTTGAATATTTTTTGGAATTAAGTTTTTGAAAAGTCCTGTAAATTTAGGAAGAGGGCACTTTATTTCATTTCGAAAGGTTTTACACGTAGTTACATCCGGCGTTACTCTTAGATACCAATGAAAAAATATACATTTTTTGGTCGCACTAAAATACACTAACTACTGTTGAAAGGAAAGCTGGCCTCTTCTGTACGTGTAAGGTGAGGACCTTTTCGAGGTTTTTCTTTCATGCAATTTAAATCTTTCCATAACTTGTTGATGTAAACATTGCTATGTAACGAATGAACACTGCAAAACCATTTCATCACCTCCAAAACTTGCATCTAAATCTGCAATAAAATATATTAATTGAAAATTGTTTTTGGGAGGGCCTTACATACCTATTTGTAGTGAACTTTCTGTGTGTATGTAAGTTTGTTTGATTAGTAATCGAGCAACTGTTAAACGTCTCTCTTGCTATAAGAAGGCAATAGTTATATAGAGCCGGTGTCGTGCGTTGACCTCGCCCCATACCGTGCCTGAATGAGGTTAATTCTTCTGCTGGCATTGAAGATAATAACTTTCTTATGTACGAGTTGGCAAGGGACAATTTTCGCCACTAGTTGGTCTGGCATCCGTGAGGGGTCTAATAAACTTAGGAGTAATAACATTGTCATCCAAGCTAGATAAGAGAAAACGTACTTAGTATGTTTTTTACTGAAGTATTATAATTTGTTACTAAAAAAATTAAATCACTTCGATAAACACGAAAGCTCTCCAAACCGTAGAAGACACCTGACTAACGGCAGAAACTGTCCCCGGCCATACTAACATTGAGGTTTCCTAACCTGTAATATAATTGGATGAAGTTAATGCAAGAGGAAACAACCCACAGTTCGCGGGAGTTTAGAAATTCAGGGTCAAAATTTACCATCTGTACATAAGTCTTGTATAAGCAGTTTCTTTCTGAGCTCTTTTTTGCCTTCAAATATTATGATTTAATTCTTGTTCTTTTTCTAGGACATTATTTGGATCGTTGCCTTCTGCTTGGTATGATTATCTCAAGGTGAAGCGAGAGAGTTTTACAGCCATTTAAGGGCATGTCCCTTAGTTTTGCAGTGATTTCGAAAATATTTTTTTTATTCCTACGTAAAAATCATATCAAAATTATACTGCACAGTTTTGAAACTCATGTCATAATTTGTAGCTGAATTTTTTTGTAGCAATGTACTGAACGGTTTTATTTAGAATTCGTCACCCAAAGTACCAGGTTTTTTTAGAATTCGTCACTCAAAGTACCACGTTTTTTTTTGTCGTGAAAAAAAGCCAAAATGTAGCAAGTTTTTTTCTAACGAAGTGTGCATTATTCAAAAAAATGCTTCCACTGTATTTGTGCGTCGTGCGACTGCACGTTGTCTCAAAATTTTTAAAAGCTTTTTGGTTGAAAAAATTTTTGAGTTATTGGTACCAGTCTGAAAAAAACTAAGGAAGAACCCCTTAACGAGATCTTAAGAACCGATTAGTGTGAAGGGATGTGAATGGACAACACAGCATCCATGCCCGAGCTGGGATTCGAACCCAAGACCTCTCGCACCGTAGACCGGCGCCTAACGACTGCGCTACGGAGGCCGGCATGATTATCTCAAGATATATTACTTTGTGGCTTGGTTCCTTCTTGCATAACTACATCCACGTGACCTTAGCACGAGACGCGGACCAGAAAGATGCTGCGATGGGGCCGAGAGATGACAGCGGTGTAACGAGCTCAGCTCGAGAGAGTTGCGCAAGGGCATGCCGGTGCCAAGACGAAGTGATGATGTTGGACCTGACGTGTGACGTGTCGTTGTTTTCAGTCGAGATGGACCAGTACCTGGACTACATCGGCGGGCCGGCAGGGGCGCTGGCCTTGACGGGGGTGGCTGCCGCCTCTGCCTTCTACCTGGCGAGCCGCCCCAGCCCTGAGAAGCCCCTCGTTCAGCTCGACAAGCAGAGCCGAGTATTGCCGGTGAGTGTCTGCCTTCACAGCCTGCAAGGTAACTGTGGAGAAGATGCCGGTCATTACGTCTCCCGTAAGACTCTTGTAGCTCATTACTAGAGACCCGGACATTTCATTTGAGATGACGTTAACTCCCATACCCACCAACACTCCCTTATGAAAAAAGTGTGTCTGGGCCAGATCTGGCATCAGGGATAGGCAACTATACACTTAGTCATATCTGGTCCAGATCTGGCCAATTTCAGATGTAAGCTTTTTCCGTAAGGGCTGGATCCCGACCTTTTTGTTAAAGGGGGGAGGGGGGGAGGTAAATACGACTTATGCCGCCCCCTACCTAAATATGTTTCTTCGAATGTAATGGTAAGACAAATGAAGTATTGGGTAGAAATATAGTTAATAATGCTACAATATTAATTTCGTTAGAGTAATTTAGAAATTGAATATATGCTATGCGAAAAATCTGTATTTAATAATTGTCATGAAATAAAAGTCGTTATTTCAATGTAATTTTCAGGTGTTGGCGTACACATAAGCATTAGAAGTACGCACTACAACACGACACACTAAGTTACAAAATAACATTAATGGTTTTTTTATCAGCCGAAACTGTAATACATTTTTATTATTAACTGAATTAGCTTCTTCTAGGCGGATATTATTTCCTGTCCTAACTTTGTCAAACAAGGCCTAGCCAGCCCGCCGCCTCTTTGACATGCCGCCCGTGGCACATTCCCCCTCCTGCCACCCTCCTTTTACTAGATCCGGCACTGACTACCACACACGTCCATTACTTCCATTCGCGAATTTCTTACTGTTACTGAAACTCTCCCTTGTTAACTGTGAACCAAAAGCTGCCCTGCATGAAAACACTCGCTGACTCTCCCGCTACCTTGTCACATGTACAACTGGTCACTCACTGGAGCAGCAGATGATGTACAAGCACGGTCTATGAAGGTAGAGGTCTTGACACTGAGGAATAAAATGTGACTCCTTCTTGTCGCCGAGCGCTAGTAGTAATTTGGTGGAACATTTGTCTAGTTTTTGTATTTGGCTTAGCTTAATATGTGAAGTTGTTACTGGAATTGCGAGTATTATACCGAAGAAAAAATGGGAACGTAATTTTATATTGGAACACATTTTTTACAACAATAAAATTTAATTTTTCAATCTTTTACATGTAGATGCACATTGCAACGATTCAAAAATTTTGTAGGGTACAAAGTGATAGTTTTTGTGCGAATGTGTTCACTAAAATAATAATACACAATATATTTCTTCAGACTACTTTTATAAACAGTTCCACACATGCCAATGCATTTATGGATACGAAACATGTATATAAAATATTAGTTTACCTTATTAACATTATTTTATGTAAATAATTGCAAAAATTTCGAAATGCGAGATGTAAACAAGACAAATCTTCCACCAAATTACTACTAGCGCTCGGCGACATGAAGAGGTCACTTTCTCTTCCTGGAGAGCATACGCAGTGTCAAGACCTCTACCTCTTAGACCGTGTGTACAAGTAACTGAGGACATAGTGTACACAGGACTGTGGAGTCTAGCCGGCTGGTCGTTGAACCCGCGACATTTCCCGATCTCAACTCATTACTGTTGTACACGAATGTCCAGCGAAAATGGTGTCCTATCGGAATATTTGTTGCACACGCATTCAAACATTATGGGTTCTAACTTCCTTAAGAGGGCGTGGTACATAATTCAACGCTAAAAGCATTAATCTGTAATCGTACGTTTCTTGAAGCCAATTTGCGAAAATAAAACAATAGCAATCCTAGAGAATAGTTTCAGCCAACGTTTTAAACAACATTGTATCCAGTGTTACGAACTTCTGAGGCACAATCTCTGACGCCGGAACCTCGCGCATTAAAGGTTGTTCAAGTGCAATAAAATCATAATTTTATATTTTTATGAAATAATGTTAGTTTTGTAGACGATACTTGTGAGTACAGTTTTCTCTTACGAAACAATTTTAGCTCTTAGTTTTCTCATAATTGAGCGACAGTCAAAATTTGCTTGTTCTGCTGCCATGCAAATAGTGAAAACTGACATACTAGAATTAAATTAATTCACTGTGATACATCACATGAGCTATGCGAAGAAGTATTTAAAATACCATAACGTAATATTTTGAATTTTAAAAAAAAATTGCAAAAGGAGAGGAAAAAAGTAGAAAATTCACAATTTTTTTAACACACAAAGTTTACGGGATTTAAAAATGTTTTATTACGTAGCCCGTGACATATAATTTCACTGTGAATTATTTCACTTGCGTAAGTCAATTAGTTTTCACTATTTACATGGCAGCAGAACATGCCAATTTTGACCCTGACGCACCGTTATGAGAAAACTATGATAGTTAAATTTGTTTTGTAAGAGGAAACTGTACTCACAAGTATCGTCTACAAAACTAACACTATTTCATATAAATATAATAATATGATTTTATCACACTTGAATACCCTTAACTGCGGCGCAAGAGATAGCGCGTAACGAATTAGTAATTCTGGATAAATATGTATTCATAAAGTTGGCAAATACCATTATCTAGGATTGTCATAGAGTATTTTATCCATATAGGCTTCGAAAAGAGCGTAGAAATCAATTGATGTTTTCAGCGTTTTTTCTATCTATCACGCACTCTTAACATATATATTTTTGCTCACCTCCCTACCTTCGCGCCAACTTTTGAGAACAATGGAATACAGGATTTTTTACAGTTAAGTTCAGAATGGCACAAGGTGTTCCCCATGTAAACATACCCGACAAATGTCTTTACGAAATATGTTAAACCTCTCCGGATGAATGATAGTGCCGTCAAAATACATAACATAAAAATAACATGTTCCGTCAAATAAGAGGTAGCCTACACGTCTGACATGCCATTTTGAAAATAAGTTTTGTAAGTAACTGCGGTTTACTGGCTGTAAACACGAGTATTGCGAAGTACGGAATTATGACGAAGACATTGAGTTTGTGTACGGAACTCTGGAACATGCGTTGTGTATATTAGTCATGCGGCAATTGTATTAACAAATTGTGCAATGATAGAACATCATGTCGGTAAGGAAAAGTTTAACAGACCTTGGAAAGCGGTAGTTTTTCCGTGAACATCTTGTAGGTATCTTCTTGATAGCTGGCTGCTTCTTTCTCACTGCCACTAGTCTTAACTCTTTGTGCAAACATTATGTAAACACAGCTAATAAAATATAGTAGTTAACGATGTTTTTTTATCCTGGCATCGCGAGTACTTTCCAACGGAAGAGCTCGCAAACTGATGCCGCGTCTTCTCTCCCTTAGTTTCATAAACTGGAATTTTTCCATGTTTAGTGTATTAGTGTATATGATTGTCTAACTTTTTAGTTTGCAACTTATTTTACTAAACTCTAATTTTCTGAATGCCTACTGCATTCATCTAACCCTAGATATATCAACACAGAACGAATATTTTATAAATTGACTTAAATTTTGCAATTGTGGTTAATGACTTAGTCTGAAGATTAGCGAAGCTTTGTTTACTTATGTAGAAAATTTACTTCCATAAAAATATTACTCTTTTAGTGCTTTAACTTGCCAGTTTTTCTTCAGTCGTCTGGTTTCAAACTATCCGGTAACACCACGCGTTGTACACGGAAAAACGTGTTTTGTGGCAGCTACAGAATAGTTTCTTACTGTTGATCACGCCAAATAATTTTTTTGTGCTCATACAGAATTTCATTACCACTTAAATATTGTGGCCAGCAAAATTAATTTTGTTCGCCACAAAAGAAGTTGGTAAGGACCACTTGCCACAAAATTTTCTTTAAATGTACAAATACTTAGTATGTGACGATCGACGGTCCCATTGAATAACGCTAAATAATGATATTATGAAATAGCTGATACACTAACAGCTTTAGTTACCTATCTGTAAACCTCTGTTTGTTACAAGAAGATTCGGAACCAGAGGTTCTAGGTCTTACGTACGGTAAACCCCAAAATCACATGCAATTACTTTTCAGTGTACGCTTATCAATTTCTAAGATTCAATTTGTACAGATTTCAAGTACAAATAATGTTCCCAGTAACGATATGAATACTTTGACTGCAGTGGTAACATTGGCCGACTAAGAATATTTAATTTGGTGCCATTTGGTGGAAAAAAAAAAAAAAAAAAAAAAAACAGTACACTTCGTCCGAATGAATCAAAATTAAGGGTTTAAATACCTAACTAATACGTACTTATTTATTTATTAGATGGTTCCAAAACAGATATCTTGAGTCAAAGTATGTGCATTTGACGGTAGTGTGAACTTAGGCAAATTGCCTCCCCCAAATAATTGCCTGATATTATAGGAAAAAAGAAATAATCGGCTATAAAATTAACACAATTAAAAGCCGCCACCTAAATAAATTTGAACCGACACGAATTAATTATGTAAACAATTGGTTTCCTAAAGGCTTGTAGGAATTATGTATGGCTTTCCTTTACTAAGATTTCTAAGTATACTACTTTTGATGCTACTGTTTGTTTTCCTTGATTATGCCCGTCTATATGAAAACCAGTTTATTATTAAATGACGTTTGTTTGATTTCTGTTCATGTGTTAGTTATTGGGGTAATAAGAGAAAAAAACGTATTTCTTATACTGTAAAAAATTTGTTAAATATATGCCGTTAGTAGCGCCACTTAATCAACTATTTAAAAATATTATAATTAACTCTTGCCACATATAAAATTTAGTGTAGGGTATTTTAACAGTATGCTACATTTCTGCGACCGGTAACAAGATACTCTACTAACAGTGATGAGGAATGGAAATGTATAAATAATTAGGGTTATCTTCATCATTGCCATCCACATACCATCCATCCTTATTTGATAATGATGTGCATCACAAATCAAACATTTAATTCAGACATGCCAACTGTTACGGAAAGAGATGAGCAAAAGAAGAGTGTCGTAAAATAAAGACATGGACTAATATCATCGCGAAGAAAAAACTACGGGTCATTAATGTAGTGTCACATATGCCGGATAAAAGAGAAATTCAACGTTCACACGTGGCAACACGGGCCATATACTAACAGGAACGCAGATACCACTGTCGCTTACTGGCGACTAGCCCACAAAACAAACTGCAGAAATAGAAGTATAACTCATCACCTTGGTCGGGAAATACTTTTTTCTAGTATTAAACCTGTGCATACCAAGACTTGGTTTCTAAATAACGGTCATGGTAATGTGATCACTTTTGAAGTTCTAATTATTTTATTTATTTCAGCCACTTTTGTGTAGTTCAGCTGCTTGGTAATTTTAAAATGTTTAAAACAACGTATAGGTTTTATCGTTGTCGAAAGTAAACATCTAAGGCCACTCGACTTCTTCAAATGTGATCACTTTATCGTGGGCAGCCTGTATGTTACTTTTTCCCTGAGCAATTACACGAATAGCTACGTCGGAGTTCATTAACGTAGTTGCTTTTTAATTTGGAAAGGCATATGAACAGATAATTCTGAATTGTTTGCCTCTGATATACATAATTTTGGTGCTAAAAGTTATTCCCACGATTAACCAGCTACGCCTACTCTATAGGCCAACGGGAGAACACTGCACTCGTGCATGTTGCCTACATGATGGTATAATGTACAAGCTAAATTTTTACTAGTTCGTGACACCTAATATTTCAATACCGCTTAGTATTTAAAAGTTACTTAAGGTAAATAGGTCGAGTAACCCCTACGCAAGCTGAGAATGGGAACGTAGCGTAAACCGCATTTTCACAGATTCATTTGCTCAAATTCTTAGAGCTCTGTGCCAATTTTCGTGACTCCATATTTTATACTTTCAACAATTTTTCAAAAAATGTATTTAAAAATTTAGTTTTCAACGTTGTGTAGCTCCCTTAATATTCACCACACAATAGTGTTTGTCAATGTAACCCCACTTTATTTACATGAACAATCCCGTTCCGGAGTTTGCACATGAATTCTGGTCCACGCTGTATATTTTCATGTTCAATTGCAATCGGTGGGGTTCATTCATATTTCATGATACCATTTCCGGAGAAAAAACATTTTCTGCATTAAGAAGAGGAGTGATTGCTACAAGAATAAATACTGTGAGGGAAATAATTACGAGTTTGTTAGGGCATGGTAATTATTATTTTCCCAGTTTCAGGGGTCTTGGAAATTCGATTAGGCTGTTAATGCGGGCCACATGGACAGGAACACAATCTTAAGTTGTGTTATATATGCATATTTGACAGATTGTGAGCTGCATCTATTTTAATTTAACGTGTAAACCTTGAGGCTTGTTCTCGCCACGGCTCTGAGGTAGCCCCCTACCTTAAGAGTGCGTGATAGAAAAATAAACGCTGAAAACATCAATTGATTTCTACGCTTTTTTCGAAGCCAATGTGGATAAAATACTCAATGACAATCCTAGATAATGGTATTTGCCAAATTATGAGTAAATATATTTATCCAGAATTACTAACTCGTTCCGCGTGATCTCTTGTGCCGCAGTAAAATGCATGAGGTTCCGGTGTCAGAGATTGTGCCCCAGACGTTCGTAACACTGGAAACAGTTTTGTTTAAAACGTTGGCTGAAACTATTGTTTAGGATTGCTATTGTTTAAGTTTCGCAAATTGGCTTCAAGAAACCTACAGTTACAGATTAATACTTTTAGCGTTGAATTATGTACCACGCCCTCTTAAGGTGGCTGCATAGCTGTTTTTTTTTTGTTCCGGTTCAAGGCCTAGAAGTTCTGATGCGTCAGAGAAAACACAACACGCAAACCACGTCTCTCCCTAGCCTCTAGGCGCAAGTCAACTGAACTGGCATGACGTTTTCTCGCCGACAACTCGCCTCTGCGAGATATTCAGTGGTGACGTTATTCATTTTTTGACGTAACATTAAAGGTAATGGTGTTTTGTAAACGCCTATACCTTTTAAAATATTCCGCGTCAATATTTTAAAATCTTAAAAAGGGTAGAAGGGACACACATTTTCGCCCGCTTAAGGCCACAATCTTTAATTCTTTCAAAAAATGTTACACTGTGTACAGTTACACAATACACCATTTGGCTAGAGCGGTTTTTAAAAATACTGTACTGTTTGCTAGATTTTTATTTTTTTTTATTTTGGCTTAGACAACAACATATGTGATACTTCAGGAGCAAAAATCTAAAAATCCGTTTGGTGTATTGCGATGGAAAAATTCAGATACAAACGATGATATATGTGTTAAAACTACCAGAATGAATTTTTTATATATGTATTCATTTGCGTTAAAAAAATTTTTTTCGAAACCACTGCAAAACTAAAGAGCGAGGCCCTAAAAATCCGTGATTTAATGAGTGATGGCGAACCTGAATAGTGTATATACTTGTCTAACGTTCTTTGAATACTATTCCTAAGAAGGTTTTATGGTCAGCGCTCCGTATATCCGACCGCGCTGCACCCTTACTTGCAAAAGTAATGCAGCACACGCCATACTTTTACGTCTCTTCACCTTGCCTCTTCCTTCTTCTGACAAATTGAATTAACAAGGCTTTCTGCCTGTTTTCTCATAAAACCTGTCCTCACCATTCGGAGTAACCTATAAAGCCCTTACTTGAGACTTTTCTTCTGAGTCATCTACTACTCGACCACGACAACCAGTCCCGCGGGAAAAATGCGAACTACCGCTGTGTTGTCCTTGACGACCGCGCGCAACTGGTGTGGCGCACCACAGCACCGGCCATAATACTGCGGCACAGGTAGTTGGCTCGGTTTTCGCCGCTACATCTCCACTGACCGTGTGCCATGAACTCATGTCAGGCGCAGTACACTTCCCCTCCCTGTGACGTGTCTACCTACTACTAGCGCTACGCTTCTTCCCCTCACGGGAGGACTAGTAGCACCGTGTACTGGCGCCTAACCGACTACGGAGGCCGGCTACATCGTGAACATTCGCTTTCAGTCGTACGTGAGCAGTCTTTCTCCTCCGGCCGCCGTGTTCCTACTCACCTCGAAGCTGCAGAAACCTGTCGGAACTGTTCGTCCAGCGCTGTCTTGTCAGCACAAAGGATTTTAGAAAGTCGATATTGTAATGGAATGGCTGGTAGGCCGGACAATCGTGGGTGTTTGTTGTCGGGGAATATGCGTAGCCGCTCTCTTGCCACTCCCCGTGGGTCAGCGGAGGTCGCCTGGAGAAAGGCCATGAGTATTATTACTTTCCTCTCGCCTCCCCCTTCCTCCTCTTTAAATGCCATGCTACCCTGTTTCTACTTTTTTTTTTTGCGGTATTAGTTTTTTAAGTCTAAACGAGAGCAGATATCTAAAATATGTTTGGCAGTCTTGTTTAAATTGATGTACTCCGTATTGGTCGATTTTTTTAAGATGGTAAATACTATGGTTTTAGTTATTTATGTCGTTATTAAGAGGACTATACACCGGATGTAATTTTCCGTGTTTGACGCGCGGAGACAGTGAAGTGATAAGGTACATCCTTCCACACTCGAAGGTAACAGCACCGGTTATATTCGTGGCGCGCCAAACTGGCTGCAGTGTTTTCGCACTATTTTTCTTACGGGACTTGAAGCGGCGGCCCTACAATTTTGTTTGTGGAAAGTTTGTAGTATAGAGTAACACATGCTTCCAACGTTATGTTTTACGAACCAGGATGGAATTTTTCCCGTTACAACTGTCTAAAAAAATCAATTTTTTAGCAATTTTGAGAGGGCCCAAAACATGTTTCTGATAAGCATGTTGCATTTTTAAAGTGAAGTAAGCGTAATTTTAACCGTGTGTTCTGTTCGTAGATAAACATATTGTGCATATAAGATTAGCTGTTACTCGTAGAAAAAAATAGGTGCGGCACGCAACAACAGCGTTCATCATTCAGGTGCACAATTTTCTTGACGAAATACTATCTACGGCACCAGTCCCGAATTTTTAGTTTATTTGCCCATGATAGTGTTTTCAGATGTTATAAACTTACCTTGTGGTCGTTTTACACGTAAATTAGGGAGATGACTATTACAACAGGTAGGCATTTGCACTGAAACTAGTTTATAGGTTAATTAGGGGAATGAAAACCCATAGCAGAGAATTTTCACGATTTTGTATGAAAAATCTTTTTCCTCGCTTATCGAAAAATCAAGGCTCTACCATCCGTGGTTAATATTTTGTACACCTTCTTACATTATTACATAATCGCAAACTTTCTTATTTTTGGAGATCTGATGCAGATACGAAAAAAAAAAAAAATTAACGTAGTGAAAAATTCCCACATAGTTAACCACATTTCAAAGAAAACTGTCACAAAAATGTAGGTTACAAGAACACCGTCTGAAATTAGAAGTAAGGCAATGTTCTCAACATTATCTGTAAAAGAAACCCAAAACAATGACTTCCATATTGTCATACTTCCCTGCTCCCGTTTGACAGAAAGCGGACATCTTAATCCTGTCTGTCTAAATAGATAGGCTAGATGATTAGTGCAGTGATATTTCAGCTAAACAAATATTTTGTCTGGTTATCGAAGCCTTTGTTAAATATTCTTCGGCGTTCTTGTTGCACTTTTTTCTTCAGGATAGATACAGCTTGGAAGGTTTTGACATACGTAATTTTTTGCTGTGTTTCTACTTATAATTTATATATCTACCGTTACATATACTTAAGTTCGCTTTGTTTTAGCTGTAAACTTAAGCTCTGTGTAGCTGATAACCTGCTAGACACGTATTGAGTTCTTCAGTGCACTTTGCCACCAATTTCCGCTACTAAGCATTATGGTTGTACGCACCATTCATATATGCAGTAAGGCAGTTGATGTGCAGCACATCATTTGCGTAACATTGTGGTAACTAACGTCCCGCATGTTCGTCGCGTGAAACGCGCAAATATGTTTTGGTGGGCTCAAGTCAGTCTGGACAGTACAGCGATACGCCAATATCTGGTGGGAGACGACAATCTCATTCGTGGCTTGACAACATGGCGACCGCGTGTTGCTGAAGAACTGTATCTAAGAAATCTTCAGAACTGAAGACCTAATACCAGAAATACATTTTTAAAGACTCATTCTGAGTATAGTTTCCAACACACTGGACAGTGTAGATTAGGCTACTTTTCTTGGGATTATAAGCTAATGTCATGTATGAAATTTAAACGCCTATGAATATCAGAAAGCCATCTAGGTGAAATAAAATTTAATGCTTAAAAGGTCACTGATTATTATTTACTGTACTGTTTTGCAAAATATTATTACCTCAAAAGGAGCGTGTATAGTTAGTTACATATGTGTTGAAAACAGTTTTTACTATAAAGCTTATGCATTTAAACAAAAAACATGTATTTCATTTTGTTGGTTATCGATTTTAGGAAAATTTTTATAAAGTTAAAAACAAGCCAAAATTAGATACATTTTTTTTTCCTGAAAAATTTGTCTATATTGTAAATATTTTCAGAAAATGTATGTGACGGTTTACAATATCTGCTCAGTTTGAGGTAAGGATAATATTAGGAAAAAAAACGGTAACTTAGAACTTTTGGCCTTGGAAGTGTCTCCGTCCTCCGCTACCTGTACGAAAGCAATGCCGGAGTTTCGTTTAGTGAAAGAGGCAACGCCCAGCTGCTTCACTCTGATGAACGGCGACGTAGCGTCGTCAGGTTGTCCAGTGCTCACAGCGGACAGCCGCGACCGATACGTCTCCAAAGGACGCGAGCGGGACGCTTATAGTCGGCCTTTAACAGAGCTTGACGGCAGGTGCGTGGTTTCCAAGCAGGCGAGTCAACGAGTGGTCCCACCCAGCCCCTTGATGTGGCCCATCTGTTGACGACTACCCTTGGCACTGTCTAGTTCCAACCCCCACCTACCCTTTTTCACTCAGCCAGCCGCTGCCTCCTGAGGCACTTTGATAATACTGTCACGAGGGGGGCACCATTTCAGACTGAGGCCTTCGAACAGTAAGTACGGGATTACAATGACTTTACTTTCAGATATTACTGTTGTCGCGCTTACGTGTACGTAAGACGTGATCGATCGAGGTGCCTTATTTCGATCACGAAGTGAAAAATGTCTGTAAATCAATCCTCGAGGACAGTCAAAAATAACATGACACAACAGACGACATTAATTCTTCTGGAAAGTTACTGGCCGAGATGATCACATGCCCTTCCATCACGCAGTGTCCCCATCTTCCCTTGGTTGCATATTTAGGTTCACTGTTGTTGTATTGAGTGCATTATTGTCTGCTACCAGAGTTATAATAAATAAATATATATATATATTTAAAATGTGTGCTGGCAAGGAAGACGTACACAAAATGTAATTAAGCCTGTTGCCTAATACTGCTCATGTAGAACTAACATTACAAAATAAATTTTCAATTCCCAGAGGAAGAGCTGTTAAATAAAAACATTAATATGAGGCAGAGTGAAAGTAACGATTTATTATTATGTAAACCGTTGGGCAATTGGAGTAGACAGACAGAATTACGAAATGCATATTGAACAATTATCATTTGAAATAGTAAACAGGGCTATGCAAACCCTTTATAATATTATTTTCCTTAGGGTACTCTTAACAGACTGTTTTATCAACTTGAAGACATGAATTAAGATTAATAGAGATTTTGATTCATTTCAATTTAAAATTCGTATGTATAAAGTCGTCCTGGATGACCAAACGTGGTGCGTAACGCAATGACGTTTATGCGGAGGGCGTAGAACTTAGCTGAAACGTAGAACGTTGCGGCAAGTAGATGTCCAGAGAAAGGACACGTTGAATGCGTACGGAAGTTTAACATCGTAGAATACTTGTAGTATTATTGAACCTTTTTGTTTGCAACTGTCGTGGAATACTGTAATTATTCTTGAAAGTTGAAAATTTGAATTATCGGAGATGCTTGAATACTTGAAAGTTGAAACTTCCACTGTAACAAATGAAAGGGAAGTGGAGAGCTAGTTTTTAAAGAAACAAAAACAGGGCGTATCAGCGCGGACGCGATGGGAAGACTTACCTACGGAGGGTCGACTAGATGGTTTGCATTTTGATGAATACAGATAATTAAATTTCGTAATTGTCTCAAAATTCACACACTTATATATAACACTACATGACTTAGAAAACAAATAGATTATGGGCACTAAGTCCCGAAGACCAACACATCTCCGCAAACAGGAGCAACGCCGACATATGCCATGTTTCTTGAGGAGAGGCTTTCACAATGTGGCAAAAGTGACGCGGTACAGTAGGCGTGGTGACGCTAGTTAATTTAGAATGCGGCCGACAGATGGCGCGCGGATGTCGGAAGAGTGCTGAAAGAAGTATGTTCCGTGCGCAGCCCATGCTGCATGCGTAAGGATGAAGAATCCAAGATGGAGCAAGGGTTACTTTTTTATACTTGCAGCCGAGCTGAAATGCAGGCTTGCACGAATTGTGCTAACGCAAGGACGCGCATGGAACGCGAGGTCTCTACCCACGTGAGAACAGTGGTTACAGGCACTCACAGTATTTCCTGTAGGTAGTGTTACAAGCCGGCGGAGTGGCGAGATAGCCCGTGAAGTGGGCCTGTGGTCGCTTTGACTGGACTCGGAGACGTTTAAATAAACCATAGTAACGTTAGCAGAGAAAAACTGCATGAAAATCCATAATCAGAGTACCCTTCAATTAATAATAAAGGTTAAATTCCGTTTAAAAAAAATCTCTCATATTAAGAATAATAAAACATGTCCCGGAAAAATATAAATAAAAATTGTATACAGCTAATAAACGGCACAGCCGCACTTCAACATGAAAGCTTGACATAGACAAACTATTCGTTACGTGAAAGTGAACGTAAGTATAAAGTGACGCGACCGTAATAGGTCCCGTTTTGTCCTTGGTTACGTGAAACTCTAACGAGAAACCTGAAATCATTGCAATCCCGGCTTAACCCGAGTAAAGTTAACACGCAACGCATGACATAAATAGCGATAAGGCGCTATCGATCAACTGTCTATAGAGACTAAACTGGCCAACTGGTGCGGGGAAAAAATTGGAACGGATTAAACGGTGTAAAAAAAAGGCGATGCATACATTGTATTAGGCCTAAGTAAAATATTCCAAAAAATGGACGAAATAATTTCCACCATCTTAAAATCCAGAATTGATTGCAGGCATTTCGACTTGACATGGTGATAGGCCAAATTCGGTCACATGACTGCGAAAATCTACCTCGCTCCAGCTCGTGACTTCTTAAGGCGACCGCCTGCCCAGGCCACTGGGCCGTGTGCAGAACTTCAGAATGTACCCAGCGTGTGTTAGTTATGCCTGTTTAGGAATGCCATGTAAAGAACGTTACACACGTATATATTCATTTCGGATCATCGATGTGTTTCTGAAGTATTTTCTTACGTTGCTGAAAATGGCAGGGTGTTTTTGTGGTCCTTTTTAGGTACGGAAATTTAGACGCAGAATCTTTTTAAAAGGCATAGGCGTGTACAATGCACGGTTGTATTTGATTTTACGTCATAAAAATTGACACCACTGAATGTCTCAACGGCGAATTGTCGGTGAGAAGACTGCACGACAGTCAGTTACTTGCGCCTAGAGGCTAGGAAGAGAGGTGTGATGCGTGCGCTGTGTCGTCCGTATCGCTTCCGCACTTGTAGGCCTCGGACGCGCTAAATACGTTGGAGTGAGGGGTCGCGACTCGTTTGACGGCGTCTACCTTTGGCAACTGTCTCGTGTTCCCCCTCTCCTCCTCCTCGTGCTCTACCACCCACCGTGCTGGTCACGCGATCTCACGAGACTAGCGGCGCGAGTACTGCCAGGACGGTCGGTATAGGTCGTTCGAGATAAACTGAGCACTAAACATTTCAGTAGTCGTTACTGCACATACCTTAAAATTAACTCTAGTTGCGTTACTGCTTGTATTGTTGGAAGCAAAATTACGCAATATAGTTCCCTGTATTTTCCTATTTAAATTCAACAATACTGAAACAAAATCAACTGAAATCGATAATATTGTATTTTACATAATTAATAAACTGTTTTTTTTATCAAACTGTAGTTGTTCATAATGACTGCACATTTTACCTTACACGCGCAAATATCAAATGCGCGTCCAGAGAAGTAGGATATTTCCCCGTCGTCAGCCGTTACACGCGGAAAGATACGAATTGGTTGAAAATAGAACTTTAGCTGGGCTTTTTCAAGTGCTCACTTTATCCCGAACCGCCTGTACTGCGCCTCGTGTCATCCGTGCCCCTGGTATTGCCGTCACATAGCTCCTTACGACAATAAACATTACCAAATGCGTAGGTCTCTGCCCTAGCGGAGTGTCGTAGTGGTAACTCTTTGGAGTCGCATTCTGGAGGACCTGGCATCGAGTCTCGATCTGGCCATCACGTCTGTTCCAAATCGCTCCTGGTAACCGATTAAATATCGCTACTTCGTAACAACTATTTGTAAATTTACACAGATGTTTAGAAGTGTAAGAAAGTAGGTGTGGTAAAGGTGTTTCACGTACATCCGAGGTAGCGATCCTATACGTTGGAGTCAAATTTGTACACATTTTAGCAGACTAGTACAGTAACAAGTGGCTTATTTTGATTGCAACCTCAAGTATTGCAAGTGTCCCATATTACGTATGGGTTAATTTTTCCATACTGTATATGGAAAGACTTTTTACAATAAGAAAACAAGCAACCTATGAAAACTTCCCTCTTATTGATGCCTGCTGTTTGGGTGTCGCAAACCACTGTGGCTCCCGTTACCGTCGAACACATAAGGGCGTTGGACCCGTAAAAATTCAATTTTTATTAGCCTATATATTGGTGCGAAACACTTAAAACTTTTAGACATCAGATAACATGTAATTTCTCGTAGTAAAAAAAAAATTATACTACATAGTTTTTGCGAAATCGATCAAAGTCAAAAATGGCCGTTACGGTGTAGTCAAAAAAAAAAAAAAGTAATGTTACAGGAACTGAAACTCGGTGTACCAATGCATTTCCTGTAGCGTTTGACAGAAGTTTGTTTTGAAAATTTCAGTAACAGTCACAAGGCAGAGTTACTCAAAAATTTACTCATTTTCAGCCATTTTTTTAAAATATAAAAATGTATCCCTTTGTGACCCCCAAATGTCTCTTGAAATAGTTCATAGCATTTAATGTCGATATGAATTATCTTCTTTCTGAAAGTTTACTTTTTTTTTAATCTTGGCTACACCGTAACGTCAATTTTATGACTTCATGAGATGTTATACAAAAAATATAGGGCATATATTTTTATTTGACGTAACCGTTTTAGTGTTAAATAATGAATATTTACGAGACCAACGTCCGTAAGAGCTGCCAACTAGTGGTGTTGTGGTGGATGTCGGCCCGTAACACCTCCAATTTATATTTCAAGCAAAACTTAGGTTTACTTCCTGTTCCGGCATTGTCTATTAACTTCTGCGAGCATGTTTTCTACTTAGCTGCCGTGTGCACAGGTCTGTAGTCGTGGGCGTGATACTTCACAATGCTTCGCATCGGGCTATCAACGCCTGCGAATACTGTGTTATGCAATACGCATATCGCTTACGTGGTACGGAAACCTAATGATCAGGCGTACATCAGTAAACCTAATGATCAGGCGTACATCAGTAGTGCTGCCGAGTCCTGCTGGGAGCTGTAACTATGAAAATGTTTTCGACTTGTACAAAATTCAGGCTCTAATTTAACGATGATTTAGAATTTGAATGAAACAGGAGATGGTAAAAGAAGACAAACTACAGTGACATGTAAAATTCGACGGTAGTGAGTTTGTTCATTCGATAAGTAAACTATAACGATGTCTCGCTGACTTAGGTTTTCTACGCGTATTTTTAGCTGGCGTGAATGAACTTTGTTACAGCTTTGTCTTCATTAATGTTAAGCTAATTTTTAACCTTCAAACACTGTCTACGTATTTTGGGAGTATGTTTAAGAGCAGAGAGCAAGTATTTTGCATAGTTTAAAATTTGATTTTTGTTTACAAGGTACATGTTGACTAATACCCAAAAATGAAATTTAAAAAAAAATAGTTTATGTAGGCCTACTCGGCATTGTCCAAGTCCACTGTATACCCTCGAATGCGGAAGTACTCAGAATGGAAAATGATCCTACCGTATATTTTAAAATACTAGTATATCCCTGTTAAATTTGCTCAAGATTCATTGAACGGCGTAGAATCACACTGCCGACACACACACATTAAACTGAACTTTGACTTTTAAACGTACATATGCATCCGTGCAATAATAAATGTGACAAACATTTTACCGAAGCCTCGTATAGCTAGGTAAATTGAATTAAGCGTTTAGTTGTGTTAAAACTAAGCCGAAATTCTATCATGGCTGTCCTCTGCCTAGATAGTCTATTTCTGGATCTTTGTGCAAAAAATTAAGCTAAAATGAGGTTTTAAGATTGTCAGATTTTAATTAGGATATAATTTATTACTCTACTTATGCTTGGAAGATGCATTACCAACATTTTCTAGTAGCAAAAATAAGTTTAAGTTAAAAGTATTGGGTTTGGAAAACAAACTTAGGCAAACTGTGTAGGTAACCAAAGGCTCGGTCTGTCAGAAATTACATAGTTATACACAAATTACATCCTCTCTTATATATTTCGCTGGAGTAAAGTGGGTACGCATATTAATTACTTGCTACAAAATTATAAAAGTTGCTTTAGTGAACCACTGTATATGTACAGACTACAGCAAATATAAGTTACAGCAACAAAGGGGTAAAATGCGCAGGCAACAAGCGTAAGGATGTAGGTTCGAATCGTGGTGCGTCCACAATTTTATTATTTTCTCAAAAAATCACGTGTAAAATATTTTTAATAGTTATTTAATAATTTCATAGCATAATCAATATTTCATATTTAATTTCTCTTTATTGCAAGTACAAATAAAATGCTATGCCTTGTAATATTATACACACACGTACATTATATTACTGCAATTGTAGTTCAACAAGAGATTTCTTGTGCGAACTTTTTAGGTTATAGACTTCATTAATATTCTTGCATCTCAATGTGTATTTTGTTAGGAAATGGTGTGACCATTACGAAATGACAGTACGGAAGGTAGGTAGGTTAATGGGTTGGGCGGGGAGGGGGGAGGAGAGCGTGGCCAGTCACCGTGTAACGATTTGCCGTTTCTGTAGAAATTCAGCAGAGGTCGGTTGAACAACACAGGTTCGCGTAGGACGCTTATGTGAGACACGGTGACTCGGTGGTGGGAGCAAGTGATAATATTATTATGGAGGTATTTAAAGGATCGGGCGTATTGAGCCAAATCCCTACACTGAATGAATTGGAAGCCATTTATAGGCACATGGAGGTGGAGTTAGTGTGGAAACTCTGGAACATATGTGGGGAAGTTTCGAGGCCAGAATAGAAAACATCAGGGATGGTAGACGTAATGGCATCTCCCTGCGAAAATTTCTAATACTTTCAACTGATGCTTTTTGCAAACATTCCTTGTAACTGTACATTCATAATAGCGTTGTTCCTTTCCTGGTGGTCACCCTTATTGTTACTTGAACGGGCCTTTATTTTCTGTCCTACGTATTTAGATAGCCAGACGTTTGGTATAGGCCATTCGGGATTAAGTGAGCACTAAAAATGTAACCTTTGAAATATATCACTAGCTGTTACTGCATGTAATTCAACATTAACTATGGTTGCCATACTAATTGTATGGTTGGCAGCGAAATTACGCAATATAGTTCCGTGTATGTTCCCATTTAAATACAATACAGAAACAATATCAACCGAAAACTACATAACTGTATTTTATGTAATTAATACATTTTTTTATTAAACTGTATATATTCATACTGACTGCATAGTTTATCTTGTACGCGCAAACATAAACTAACGTGTCCAAAGAGGTTAGGCACGTCACGTCGTTACGCGCGGAACGAAACGAATTGGCAGAAAATAGAACTTTAGCAGGGCTTTGTTGAGTTCTCACTTTATTGCGAATCACTTACAGGCGGTACGTCGCGGTTAGCCGATAGCGACTGACGCTTAAATGAGGGACGCGGCAATTCGCCCACCATGGCGCCGTGCCAGCCGACCAACTACTGTGTTGGGAGGGGAGATGCGGCAGGTCTCGTCGTGTTCGGCGTTTGAAGCGCACGTCGGACATGACGTGAAACTCGACAGTTTACGTTCGCACGTCTGTTCGGTTGTAAACACTGCCGTGTGTGTGGCAGGATGGCGTCAGCAGACTATCAGTCCAGCTGGATACTTGCAGGAATGAGTGGACTGGCCACACAGTCGTCCAGCATACGTAGAAGTATTTCTGTGGTATAGGAGGCATTTGAAGTAACATTGCTACTTTTTAATACTTGCGTTGTTTCCAACAGTAGGCGTACATCATAACACTAGTATCTGGTACCTACACACGGAATACTTAAAGAGGGCGTGGTACATAATTAAACGGTAAAAGCATTCATCTATAACTGTAGGTTTCTTGAAGCCAATTTGCTATTGAGCAATTCTAGGCAATAGTTTTAGCCAACGTTTTAAACAAAATTGTTTCCAGTGTTACGAACTTCTGGGCAGACACTCTGACGCCGGAACCTCGTGCATTTAACTGCGGTGCAACAGATCACGCGTAACGAATTAGTAATTCTGGGTAAACATTTTACTAATAAAGTTGGCAAATACCATTATCTAGGATTGTAATTAAGTATTTCATTCATATAGGCTTCGAAAAGGGCGTAGCAATCTATTGATGTTTTCAGCGTTTATTTATCTACTACGCAGTCTTTAAGAGGACTATAAACCGGATGTAATTTCCTGCGTTATATGCGCGGAGACAGTAAAACGATAAGGTTCAGTTTTCCACACTCGACGGCGCGCCAAACTGGCGTACAGTGTTTCACAGCTACGCTTTTTTCCTATGGGACAATTTTATTTGAGGAAAGTTTAAAGTAAAGACCATTGCATGCTTCTAACGTTGTGTTTTACGAATCAGAGTGGTATTTTCCCATTTAACAGTTGTCCTGTCCAAAAAAAAAAAATCAGTTTGTAGTGATTTTGAGGGCCTCTATATAAGCAGCAGGTTGCATTTTTTACATTATAGAAGCCTAGTTTTAAATGAGTTTTTTTTCGTAGATATACACATTTTGAATAAGTTCAGGTGTTTTACGTAAAAAATAGGCGCAGTACGCTACAAAACTGTTAATGCGTCAGGGGCATAATCTTATTAAGAAATATGTATTGCACAAGGTAACGTTCAAGTCTTATTAGTGAAACTTTTTTTTCCATTAGCTAACGCCTAGTGTTTTGTATGTATTAAATATTTTTTGAGTCACTACAGTTTTCTTACTGAACGAACCTGGGTTCGGTTCCGGCTAGGAGTTACTTTTTTTTTATTATTAAACTATATACATATCGCCAGTCTGTTAATAGTTAGGGTTTATGACGTACAGGGCAGCTAACTGTGCGCTGGTTTACGAGTGTGGTGGGGAAAGCGAAGACGTGACCGCTAACGAGTGTGTTTGGAAAGTGGACAAGGAAGA